>JARQWZ010004199.1:7500-22500 GCA_033150135.1 Gobio occitaniae
TTCTCATTTATAAACGTTGATCAATTACCATTACAATTATCTCACAAATATTTGCTAACTAATTGTGTTGCAATAGCTACAGCACAAGGAAGCTTGATTTCAAATAAACCGTAATAAAATAAGAACAAATAAACAAATGACTAACAATAGCACAAATAAATACAATAGAATAAAGATACAAATGAAACAGACTGCTCTATTTTTTCAGGTAGGTCTAACAGTATTCAGGTAAGAAACTGAATTTAAAAAAAACAAAGTAATCAAATTTAAAATGACATTGGATAATCTTTATTATAAAAAATTACACAAAGTTACACAAGTTAATCAGTCAAGAGCAGCAGTAAGTGATTGTTTGTCTTTTTTGTAGTTTGAATAGTAAATAACTGCTGTCCCTTTAAGACCTGACGCACGCGTGGATTCCTGTAACACATTCTTCCTGAACTTTTTACGACTGTGTTTACGTTAATACTCACCAAGATGGGCATTGAGACATTTTTGAGTGTATTTGACCATTAATAAGCTGGATAAAGGAGCTCATTTTTGCCCTTGTATGTCAGAGGCGGCTTTATTACGGTATGTGTGTGTGCGCTTCAGATGTGAGCGCGAAATCTGCGGGAATTAGTAGGATTAACGTTATGTGAAACCCCGCGCAAAATTCAGACCGGTCACACCAACACTAACACACAGTCATGAGGAAAAATCCAGCAGAGCACGCGTTCGCCATGTTCAGAGGATTAACCAGCGGAAACACTATTGATACTGTAGAAAAGGAGTATCGGATCGTTTCAGATATTTCAGTATCGATCGAAATATCGATATTTTTGACAACACTATTAGATACGCCTCATTTCCCTCTTCCAGAGCGAGTCGATTACACAACTGAAGGACTTGTGCATGTCTGCGGCACAACGGTTCAATAGAAGAGCTTTATTCACATCACCAACTCTAAATATGAACAATAGTGACAGTGATGTGTGCCTTAGCAATCAGTCAACACTAATAAACACTTCTCAGTCGCAGGCTTCATGTTCAGTGGATGACGTCAGATCAGATTCAAAGCACATTCCTCTTTTTTCCACTCACATACTCTCTGTTTCCTCACACAAGAGATCAGTGTGTGTTCAGTGTGTGTTCCTCCAGTACGAGCCGCTCGGCTAAAATAGAAGCTCACACACTCGCTCACACACTCGCTCACACACTCGCTCACACACACCCACATTCACTCACTCACTCTCTCACACACTCACACATTCTCTCACTCTCTCTCACTCACACAATCAATCACTCACACACTCACTCACTCACTCACTCACACACACACTCGCATACACATACAATCGCACATTCACACATACATACATACATACATACACACACACACTCACTCCCACACTCACTCACAAACTCACGCACAATCGCACCCACACAAATTCTCACACACACCCTCCCTCACTCCCTCCCTCGCTCCCTCACACACACCCACAGTCTCACACACACACACAGTCTCACACACACACCCACAGTCTCACAGTCTCACACACACACACACACACAACCCCTAAACCTACCCATCACAGGAAACTGCACAGTTTACGTTCGGTGAAAAAAAACTAATTCTGTGATTTATAAGCATTTTGAAAAGTGAGGACATGGGGAACGTCCTCATATTTCACCCTCTTTTTGTAATACCTATGTCATTATACACATTTGTGTCCTGATATTTCTCAAAAACATGCCCCCACACACACACTCGCTCACACACTCGCTCACACACTCGCTCACACACTCGCTCACACACTCGCTCACACACTCGCTCACACACTCACACACTCGCTCACACACTCGCTCACACACTCGCTCACACACTCACTCACACACTCACTCACACACTCACTCACACACTCACTCACACACTCACTCACACACTCACTCACACACTCACTCACACACTCACTCACACACTCACACACTCACACACTCACACACTCACACACTCACACACTCACACACTCACACACTCACACACTCACACACTCACACACTCACACACTCACACACTCGCTCTCTCACACACACACCCACATTCTCTCACTGTCTCTCACTCACACAATCAATCACTCACACACTCACTCACTCACTCACTCACTCACACACACTCGCATACACATACAATCGCACATTCACACATACATACATACATACACACACTCACTCCCACACAATCGCACCCACACAAATTCTCACACACACCCTCCCTCACTCCCTCCCTCGCTCCCTCGCTCCCTCACACACACCCACAGTCTCACACACACAGACAGTCTCACACACACACACACACACACACACACACAACCCCTAAACCTACCCATCACAGGAAACTGCACAGTTTACGTTCGGTGAAAAAAAAACTAATTCTGTGATTTATAAGCATTTTGAAAAGTGAGGACATGGGGAACGTCCTCATATTTCACCCTCTTTTTGTCATACCTATGTCATTATACACATTTGTGTCCTGATATTTCTCAAAAACATGCCCCCACACACACACACACACACACACACACACACACACACGTCAGGTTACATCATTCCCTTCAGACAGGTAAGAACAGGTCTAGTCAAATCCTACACTGCTATAAAGAGTTGCACCAGGTCAAAATTGTATGGTTTAGAGAGAATTATTACATTAAATAAGTGGCAAACGTTTACAAACACTCGTTCATAAACATGTATTTTAGTTCCCCTCACTCCAAAAGTCCTTTAGATGTAACAGTATTCAGAACAGAACAGCAATGAAAAATAAAAATACATAAAACATAGTGCCATTCATTACACAGATACACACACATCAAGCTGAAATTAACTGAACTGAAGTGAAACTGACTGAAGTGAAACTAAAATGATCTGCATGTGGGAGATGCACTACACAAATAAACTTCACACACATCTGTCATTCGCACCAATCCAGACCAAAAGTTTGCACTTTTTGCACATGTTGCGTCACTTCAGACGACTCAAAATAAGTAATGGGAACTACTTCCATTACTTTTTTTGTCATTCTTGGAACTCCACAGCCTCATTACGACACTTAAAACATCCGCTTTTTTGTTCCAGTGAAGAAGGACAGTAACACAGGTCTTGAGTAAATGTGAGTAAATGATGAAAGAATTCACTTCTGAAGACCCCAAGCATCCTGTAATACACTTACCACAGTAAGCTTTGAGAAGCATGAAAACACCACTGATGATGAAGTCACTTCCTTTAACACTCATTATAACCCTGTCAGCTTCACACACACGTCACACACACATTCAGCCCATTCACAGCAGCTGATAAAAGAGTGGATGGAGAGATCTGATGGAAATGTGAGGAAGCTCCGCTCGGCTTCGGCTAACAGACGCTTCTTTGTACCCGCGTCTCAATGCTCTACACACACGCTAAAAAGAGCTCTCAGAGTTTAAGTGCTCACACACACGGTCTCTTGTGCTCGGCTCTATTAAATAAGACAATCCTCCACAAGCATCTTATTTGAAAATGGCGTTGAGTTATCACAGCACTGAATACCAGGAAAATACTCGCCTTTAGAGTAAAAAGAGACTAGCGAAAACTCGTGGAAAATTGCAGAAATGTCACTTAAATCAGATTAGTGCTATAAAACATGTCCTGAAATCACTAGCTGTGTTTCCATCCACCTATTCTTATGCGAACTTAGGTATATCGCATAAAAAAAAAAAACACTGATGGATGGAAATGCATCCAATTAAAAGACAATGGAAACACATTTATCAAATAAATGTGCAACAAAAAAAACGTGCCTCAACAGAGGATGTGATTGGATAATTGGACTAATCAGCGGACCAATCACATCGCAGCATCTCAAATGTTGGTTATTCTGAAACGCCTGAGCTGAAGTCTGTCATCAGAATTATTTTGGAGGGGTGTCCCACCCTAACCCTAACCCTTGGAGGGGTGTCCCAGTCACCCATTGAAATCATTAGATTTCTTACTATTATTCCGCCATTGAAGTCTATGGTAGCCCACAGAACCGTTTGCGGGAAAGTTATGAAATTGGGCACACAGATAGAATGTGTGGCCCAACATTAACCACACCGATTTTGGAGTCTCTAAAACAATCCCTCTAGCACCACCACCTGTCCAAAGTTTCACTCATATTTATGCTAATAACTTTTGAACCCTAATGGCTAGAAACGATTCGATTGCACCCTATGACGTCATTTTCCATCAAGAAAATCTTCCCGCCATTTTGAATTTTCCGAAAAACCTACTTTTTCAAACGCCGCCTAGGCCGTTGCTCTGATTTTCACAAATATTGAACCAGATTATCTTCAGACCATGCTGACAAAAAGTTATGGAATTCAAGTTAATTCATCAAATAGTTTTTGATAAATACGCGAAAAAATTTTACGTAGTGGTTGTGAAAATACACTTAATGCTATATCTCCGCAACGCTTTATCGTATTCAAACCAAACTTGGTACATGTCAGCACAAGCATGACCTGAAGCCACCTACTGGTCCAGAGATACGAAAAATTGCTATTTTTGCTTATAACTTCTGAACCGTTTGTCCAAAAATCATAAAAGCGGTCTCCTTAGGACGTCATGCCGAGTCGTCTGATATCCAATGTTACCATATTGGCCATTTTGGTTGTCGGCCATTTTGAATTATATGCTAAAATGCTGTATTTTATGAACTCATTACGAAACTCGGTATGGGTCATCACCATGATACCCTGAAGGAGCCTGAGAAGTTTCGAAACAGCGCCACATAGTGGAGAATTTATTTTTCCAAATGCTTATAACTTTGGGTGTGGTTGACTTATTTTCATGGGAGTAACTTTTTTAGTCTCCTGAATCCTTGCGGAGTCCAATGATACCAGACTTGCCAGGTTTCGGTGTATGGTTTGTGCAGCGCGGTAATTTGGCGCTTAAAAAAACGTTAGCTGATCTTCAAAACCGCTAGTCCGATTGAGATGAAATCCAATCAAAGTCAGGTGTCAGTCCTTTTTTCGTGTTTTTTCATACATATGTCTATAACTGCAAAACAAAATGAGATACTTTCACCCAAATTGACACACACGTGTATGGGTTCACTCCAAAGACACATAAAAAAAATTGTAGGATTGTGCCTCTTAGTGGCGCTATAATAGAACAAACATGAAATTCCCATAGCCTACAATGCCTTTTTGCCTAAAATCATCTTAAAATGCCTTTAATTGCTCAATGTTGCAGTTGGTCTAACCCTCCCTGCCATGTTGGCATGTCTTATTGGCTTATTTGCGCTTGGCCCTGGTATTGCTGCTTGCAGCTATATTTTTTAACATTTTCATTATCGGCCCGATAAGAAAATGTGTCCGATATATTAAAGCCGATAGATAATGTATTATTTCTTTTAGCTGAGGCACTTCAGATGTGCACTGTTCACCATGATGGGTTTGAATTAGGGTTGGGTATCGTTTGGGTTTTTTACAATACCGGTGCTAAACCGATACTTTTAAAAAAAGAGCCACAAAACGACGGTGGATGACATCAGAGAATGGCTTTTTATTGATTTTTTAATTTTTTTTATTGAACAATTGATTAAAAGTTTAAAGTATACTTAAATATATAAATATAAATAAAAACAAAACACAATTTACTTAAATTCACAGTAAAACCTAAGCCATCTAACCCAACTACAATAGGTTTAATTTAACACTAAATAACAGTCACAGGACTAATAACAGCAGAGTCAGTATTCTTGGTCTGCTACAAACCAGCTTCAAGGTTCAGCATTATTTTGCAGAAATATGACCATATTCTCTGGCTAAATATTTTAGAACGCATCGCCTTATTGTTTCCATGGCGACACGTCATGCTTCTCACATGACACACAGCTCAGCTGTATCGGGTTTATTTAGTTTTTTCTTTTTTATTCAAAATATTCACAAACTATTTCATGAACTATCTGATATTCAGATTTTCGAATATGTGTAAGACTAAGTGAATGTGTGTTAGTTGATCTATAATAGCGCGACGGGCGTCGCCATGTTAGTTTACATGTTTGCAAGAATCAGATCTGTCGGATTAACATGACGTAAATTCATCTTTGTCTCACGAAATACATGAAAGTAAGTGACCGCTGAACTGGGAGAAGAATAGAATAAACTATATTGTTACTTTATGCGTGTCTGATATGAATAAAACACATAGTCAAATTCGAATTGTCTGAAAGGATTGTTATTGCCGCTTCATAGACATCAGTGTGGATTTTTTTGCTAGTACTTATGAGAATTTAAATGTCTGAAACCCAAAATAAACATGTGGTTGAAAACACTGAATAGATGAGCGCTGAGCAAAAATCATTAAAAAATGTGGATTTGTATTTTGATGTATCGGCCAATATATCGGTTATCGGCTTTTTAAAAATAAAGAATTATAGGTTATTAGCGGTATTGGCCAAAATGTTCATATCAGTGCATCCCGACTTGCCAAGCACTAGCTCATTTTTCCTTTCATTTAGGGAATGCACAATATATTGGTTATCGGCTTTCAAATATATAGAATTATCGGTTATCGGTATGTAATCTTTTTCACCCAAAATTTGATATTAGTGCATCCCTTGTTAAAAATCAAACCGACTTCTGTCTTCTACAGAATCATATATTGTCTGTCTGAAAAGTTTTTATAGTTAAGTCAATTTCTTTATGGAGGAAATGAATGGGATAATGACCTATTGAGCCCAACTGTTGCGCTCCATGACATTCATGACGTAGTTGACGATACACAGTACTAAAAGAAATCAAGACACATCACAGAAAGACATAAGACAATCAATCCAAACATTTCAATAAACCCTTTTAATTAACCCCATAAACCACAGCCAAATCCCCACTAGCTTTCCGTCTACAAAAGCAATCAAATATCTGGCACGGAAACAACCCAACAACACTCCGTGCGATTGATATAAAACTGTTGTGTATGAATGAAGTTCTGCCGGCACAGGGTTTCCAAGGCTGACGCTCCTCCTGAAGGGTTATTTAGGAACACATTATCTCAGTGTGTAATTAAACTGCTCTGGCTGATGATAAACGTTCCCTTCTGTGTGCACTGGCTGAATGGAGAGAGACGTATATCTCTCCGGTCCGGGACACACCACCACTGCAAACAACACTCAACCTCACAGACTCCTCACAGGCCTTACTGAGGAATGGATTGGTGAATAAAACCCTCCTTTTCTCTCGGTCCGTCTCTCTTACCGGAACATCTGTTGGAACATTATAATCCCGAGACAAAGCCAAAGCTTCCGGACGTGCTGAGTTTCCTCGTCCAGAGTGCACCATCCCCCCTCCATCCATTAGTTTGAGGACATGATCTGAAGACACGTCCCGCACTGAAAACTTCCTCAGATCATTTCAAACTCAAGACGATTTGGAGAAAGTAAAGATTCCTGTTCAGAAAGATGCAGGATGATTCAGTAATTCAGTAAAGATTCGGAACATTCGGTAATCACTCACTTTTGGACGTCTTGAAACTATAGAAACTATAGAAACATGCTTAGAAACTCATGATCTCTTAGAAAAGCAAGACATGGTTTGCAGTCTCTTTCATGAACGTACATTAGGGGTGTAACCATACACCAATGCCACGGTTCGGTTCATGGCAGGGCACCAGCAATAATAACACTAGATTCACTTTTAACTTAATAATAACAACAATAACAATAATTTTACTTATTTACTTTATCTTTATTAACGTTATACATTGGCTGCACGTTTTGTTTAGAGCAGTTAGCAAACCCGAGTAAACTAAAATGAAATAAATGCCTCCACTGTAGACTAGTTAAAAAAAACAAAACAAGCTAATTTTTCAACAAAAATGAATGACCACTAGGGATGCAACAATACAGTTAGTCCACGGTTCAATACATACCTCGGTTTTCTAACCACAGTTTTCGGTTCGGTTCGGTTCTGATGGCTTATCACATCAGTTTTTCGTTATTCTATTCTTAGGCGACAGGAACAGCAAGAAAATGTTTTATTCAATACACTTTCTTTATTTTACTTAAAAGACTTGAAAAACCTTACTTAAACTTAAAACTTTACTTAAAGAAAAACACTTGTACACACACACACACACACACACACACACACACACACACACACACACACACACACACACACACACACACACACACACACACACACACACACACACACACACACACACACACACACACACACACACACACACACACACACACACACACATATATATATACATATACATATACATATACACATATACATATACATATACATATACATATACATATACATACATATATATACATATACATATACATATATACATATACATATACATATATACATATACATATACATATACATATACATATACATATATACATATACATATACATATACATATATACATATACATATACATATACATATACATATACACATATACATACATACATATACATATAGATATATACATATACATATATACATATACATATACATATACACATATACATATACATATACATATATATAAAGATTAACACTAGCAGCTCAGAGCTGTACAGCAGCATTAAAGTATGAAATTGAATGAATAAATCTAAAAATAAAACACTACATAGACTATAAAATCTCCATTGATTCTCATTAAAGCTACTGTATTAAAGTTTTTCAGTCAAGAGCAGTGAGTGATTTTCTCTTTGTCTTTTGTTGTTTTATTAATAGTTCACTCAAAAATGAAAATTCTGTCATTGATTACTCACGCACAAGTTGTTTTAAACCTGAATAAAGTTCTTTCTTCTGTTGGACATAAAATATATTTTGAAGAATGTTGGAAACCAAACAGTTGCTGGTCCCCATTGTAGGAAATAATTATATGGATGTCAATGGCTACCATCAACTGTCTGGTATTCAACTGTCTGTGTTCAACAGAAGAAATGAATACAGGTTTTGAACAACATTAGAGTGAGTAAATAATGATTTAATTTTAGAGGTGAACTGTCCCTTTAAGGACAGCGTGTTCACTAAAGGCTGCGCTGCTGTCAATTTAAGACCTGCGTTCATCTAATATACAGACACACGCGATTTTACTTTCACTTTAGACATAACCTACTGTGTTTATGTTAACCATGTGTGTATTTGACAGTATTAGCGCAGTAAGACGAATACTTAGTCCAGTAATCGCGTGTTTGACAGGCGTTTAGTGCTCATGCTCGGAAAAGCGCATGTGCATAAGCACGCCAATGAAATGTTTAACCGGCAAGGCTTTAAAACGCATGCAAATAATGAACTTGCGTGATTGTGAATAACTCTAGTGTTCTCCACCACTAACGTGTGATGTGAATGTATGTTGCGTTGTTCAGTATTGGGATGGAGGCAAATGATAGCATGTGTAGAAAAATAATTAATTAAATGCAAAACCGGAAAAAAAAGTAATTCACAAGCGCGTATTGAACCGTGAATGCCATACAGAACGGTTCAATATTATATTGAGAATTGTGGCATCCCTATTAGCTATCGACTCGTTCATTCAAATGTGCTACTATTCCATTGTTTTTCTATGTAAACACACACTAGTCTGACGTGCAAAACCGTTACACTTGCTACTGCTAACATTAAATCACATATAATAGTCCATAAACCAAATTGTATCCTCATAAACCACGAGTAAACACACAAATGCTGTAAAACTCGTGCATGACAAGCCGCTAAGCAAGTATATAAGTTACAGTTACAGTAACGTCACATACCATAGAGACGTCCTGCTGTAGTCGTTGCTGCTTCTCCTGTTCAATTTCAGCCTCTAGATCTGATTCTGGATCATACATGTATGGCTAAATCTGATTGATCTCCATGGTTTATTTAGGATAACGTTTTTTTTCCACGTTTAAGGATGTCACAGCTTTCAGACGCTCTCAACGCAATCGCAATCAAATAAACTTTTGCTTATAATTTACTCACCCCCTTTTCATCCAAGATATCCATATCTTTCTGTCTTCAGTCGAAAAGAAATGAAGATTTTTGATGAAAAGATTTCAGGATCTTTCTCCATATAATGGAAGTCAATAGACCCCAAACGGTTCAAGGTCCAAATGAGAGGTTCAGTACAGCTTCAAAAGGGCTTTAAACCTATCACTGAACAGAGCAAGACGAGCATTTGTGCTTATAAAACTTAAACTTTATTTATTTTTAAAAAAAAAAGACTGATCGTTTGGCTAGATAAGACCCTTATTGATCGTCTGGTACCGTTTGATGTGGTTTAAAGCCCTTTTGAGGCTGTACTGAACCTCTCATTTGGACCTTGAACCATTTGGGGTCTATTGAATTCCATTATATGGAGAAATATCCTGAAATCTTTTCATCAAAAATCTTCATTTCTTTTCGACTGAAGACAGAAAGACATGGATATCTTGGATGACAAGGGGGTGAGTAAATTTTAAGCAAAAGTTTATTTGAAAGTGAACTAATCCTTTAATGCATTTCTTAATGTTATCAACCTGGGGAAGTATGGTGATATCGATTAGTTACATTTTTAACCCTGTTCTCCTGTCCTGTGGCGTCTTGCGTTGCTGGGTGTGTGTTTTTATGAAGAGCTGTAGATGTGATGCTGAGCAAGATCTTATTTCAGTCTACAACTTCCAGCAGAAGCTTTCTAGGAAGTGAATCAAGTCTAAGATCTGCACTGGGATTAAACAGCTTCATCTGGAGGATATTGTCTTTAAAGCTGGAACAAGTGCAAACGGAAAGGAAATAAATACAGCTCCCATCTACTCTGGTGCCTGGATGCAAATTCTTCCATCCGAAAGAAATCTCCTAAAATAAGAAGCCAAGGAGTTCATGGCCTTCCACAGCAGCAGTATTGCCTAATAAAGCCGTATTTCTCTCAGTACTGATAACAAACGCTTCTCTTGTAGCGATGGGTGGAGGTTTTCATCTGTGTGGTCTTGAGAAATGTTCACCCAGCGTCTGACCCTTCCGCCTCGAACAAATCAAGAAGACAGAGAATAAAACACAGAGCCGCTCCCGGGACCTCCTCACATTCTAACGCTGACCACAAAATATGCACTGGAAAAAAAAAAACTTGCTGACTTCAATTTTTAAGTACAATCAACTGTTTAGGTAATTTCAACTTAAATTACATTAAACTGACTTAAAAAAAATCAGTGATTCGTTTTAACGGAAGTGAGCGACTAAGTTTTGAATGCTTATATCTCATAAATGCAAATTGTCATTTTTTTGGAACACACCAGCTTATTCCTAACTTTAAGGCTAACATAATCATACTAAAAGCTACAAAACCTTTCAGGGGGCCTTTAGAACTAGCCTGGCTCCGCCCTCCTACATACTTCCGCTCAATTTTCATCTTCCTTCAGTTCTCCGTCTGGGACTGCGGTATAGTCTTAGGTTTTCTCCGAACAAATTTTTACCTGTCCAATCAGCGAACAGAGGGCGTGGCTGAGAACGATGAGGTTGATGCGCTAGTTTGAGTTGTAGTTCAGTAATGGCGGCGGAGAAAGGATGCGAGCGAAGCCATTCATTCTGTTCTGGAATATCCAGAAGTTAAAGTCTTTCCAGCTCGCTCCGTCAGTGGTGAAGGAGTTGCTGAAGCCCTATTCGGACGGTAATTGTTTCGCGTGAGGTAGTCATCATCTACAGGGGCTAGTCAGTGATTTTATTGCCGTCTGTCTCCCACCACCCGCGTAAAAATCCCAGCCGGATCACTGTTTTAGACAAACACCAGGTCGTGTGATCACTTAATTGCTGTCCGAATCCACATCTCTGAGTTTTCAAGAATATATATATCACTTCAAAATTCACTGTTTATATCCTTTTTGACCCCAGCAGTGCACCGTACGGTTGCGCTTCGCTGTCATTTGGATGTATTTCTAGACTTGTATTTCTTTAAATGCTGGCGAGTATTTACAAGAGCGATATATTTCATCACGCTCAAAAAATAAAGGAAGAAAAGCATGTAGACATTTGAATTGGGCCGTTATTTACAGCAGCATTTATTCTTATCATACCAAGCATATGATATTTTATTTACAGCACAATAATGTCACGGACCACGTGAGCAGCCGTTCCCCATCACAAAACTGTGAATAAATCACAATCCGAATGCACGAGTTTTAGGTTTTTTCACTGAGGTGGCTGCACATTTATTTTTACGGATTTCCGTGTGAGAATCAGAGGCGAACGGCGCATGACATACGTCACGACCAAACGTTAGTGATTGGTTATGGCAGATCCAGAGTGGCTCTGAGCAGATCCAATAGTTTTAAACTTCAAGAAGAGTTCCCGCCTTCAAGGAAGTTAACGCTTGTCAATGGAGAGAGGCCAGACTCTCTGTACAAATGAAATGTACGAAAGTCTGGTAAGACCAGGCTACTTTAAAACACATATAATCAACAAAGTTTTGTGAGGACGCAAGTGAAAGGGATCTGGTTTCAGGGAGTGCGCGTGTTGTCAGAGACCTAACACGGCTCGGCTCTCTGTCACAGAAAAAAGAGATGTTTGCCATATTGTTGTTCTTGAATAGTGCACAGTCGCTTGCAATGTTCAAACTGGCACGCCTTTAAATACATGAGGACTCAAGTGAAAGTGATCTGGCTTTGGGGTGTGCGTGTATCAGCGCATAAGAAAGGCGATTAGCTGACCTGTATAAACTGTGTAAAACATGCAACTACCATAGTAATTCTGAGCATCTATAAACTCAGATAACCGCTCCTGCATCTTTCCGTGTGCCTGCAAACTACACGTGATGTGACTGACGGGGCGGAATCACGTGACTAAAACCGAAATAACTGACATGGGAAAACGACGTTGGTTAGAGGTTCTGAATTTCGGTTTCGATTACTTTTCGATGAATCACCCAGCCCTAGAACAAAATATATAACACTGGCCTAGTGGTTTTTGGGATATTTTACTGCAAAAATCCTACATATTGCACCTTTAACTTATTTTGATGAGAAGTGTAAAAGCACTTATTGATCACGTTATATTTTACAGTGTGGTAATATTTTAACCTATGACTTATATGGTAAAATAAGTGGATACATTTAAAAGAAAAACATTTAAAACGCTAAAAACACGAAAGCCTGACTTACTTCTGACTATAATCAAAATGACTGTGTAAGTCATTATAATTTAAATTACATTAAACTGACTTTTCCATCTAAGTTGGCACCTAAGATAATTAAATAATATTAAAAAATATGAAAATTGTATAATAATTATTTTAAAATATTTAAATAATATAATAAATATTTAAAAATGAATGTTTTTAAACATAAATTAATTTAAAAATGTATAAATTCCTACTCAGATGGGGGGGACAAAAAGTCCTTATTTTTATTTATCGACAGTCACATCACACGACATCATGCAGTTCTTCATGATACGTTGACACGCCAAAGAAAAAGCAGACATAAAATGACATGAATCAGCAAGTCTGAGTCTCTCTGTGGTCTGAGACATGATGAATAATTCACTAAAGTTCAATTCAGGATCAAAACTGTTTCTATTAAGCGCTCTGAGCTCTGATAAGCCATCTCAAATCAAGCAGGAAATCATTTCTGACGCTCCCTGCCAAATGTAGAAAGTCCAAAAGCCCAGCAAACATAAACCACAAACACACAATCACAGAGACACCCCCAGAACGACACTAAACTTAGACAATCCACTACCGCATGAAATCAATAGAGGAAGAAGAAGAAAAAAAAAAGAGGAAGGAAAAATGAGAAATACACAAGAAATAAGACAGAAACTATCACACATGGAGGAATAACGCTTTAGTATTGTGCTAAATTGAGCCTCTCGCACTGTAAAACACACACAGATGAAGATGAGGAACACTAGAAACCGCAACGGCATTGAAGAAAATAACATCCTCTAAAGAAGCGGCTGCAGAGACAGGAAGCCTTTGACTGGGAGGGGTCGCATTCACACACCTAAAACCACCTAGATCTGAGCTCAAGGCAGGATCTAACCTGAACCTATCGGCTTGAAGGAATGAATGAAAGGCTTTATTTCGAACATGTAGAAACGAATAGAATACGAGCAGAGCTTGAGTCGATATATGAAGCATGAGCTGCTGTGACACAGACTCCAGTCAGATCTGGAGGAACCAGAACCTCCTTCCATGTTATTTCAAGAGTCTAAAGTTAAGCCTGGACCAGGGCTAAGAATAACTGAAGAGCAGCGGGTTGTTGATGAATTTACAGGCTTTCTGAAGGCTTTGTTTCCGTTTTAGGAAACCACACACGCTGTCAGACAGCTGATAGAAGCAGGATCTCTCCACCATGACAGATCATTTCCTCGGTTTAAACATGGACTGGACTGACTGACAGGAGATCAGCTGTAATGTGATGAAGAGACCAGGGTCAAAATTAATTCATTATATATGGCAGCAACTTTTTTCAGTGTATATATAGATATATCTGTACACTGTATAACGTGTGTGTGTGTGTGTGTGTGTGTGTGTGTGCGTGTGTGTGTGTGTGTGTGTGTAAGATATATATATGAATTGCATCTAACATAAGTTTGTTTACATAATATATCTGTGTTTACATATTTAAATATGTTATATTATATATATTTGTCTGTGTGTATCTGTGTATATATCCATACAAACACACACATACTTATCTACTGTATTTTATATATATATATATATATATATATATATATATATATATATATATATATATATATATATATATATATATATATATATATATATATATATATATATATATATACACACACACACACACACACACACATGTATATATAACACAAACTTTTATGTTAGATGCGATTAATCGCGATTAATAGATTTGACAGCACTATATAATATATATATATATGGCAGCAACTTTTTTCCGTGTATATAAAGATCTATGTATACACTGTATAACGTGTGTGTGTGTGTGTGTGTGTGTGTGTGTGTGTGTGT
>JARQWZ010004199.1:30000-40000 GCA_033150135.1 Gobio occitaniae
TTAGAGGTGAACTGTCCCTTTAAGGACAGCGTGTTCACTATAGGCTGCGCTGCTGTCAATTTAAGACCTGCGTGCATCTAATATACAGACACACGCGATTTTACTTTCACTATAGACATAACCGACTGTGTTTATGTTAACCTTGTGTGTATTTGACAGTATTAATGCAGTAAGACGACGACTTAGTCCAGTAATCGTGGGTTTGACAGGCGTTTAGTGCACGCGCTCTGAAAAGCGCATATAAAACCGCACATGCGAATGAGCCGGCAAGGCTTTAAAACGCATGCAAATAATGAACTTTCTTGATTGTGAATAACTATAGTGTTCCGTGAGTATAACTCTACACACTAACGTGTGATGTGAATGTATGTCGTGTTGTTCAGTATTGGGATGGAGGCAAATTATAGAATTGGTAGAAAAATAATTAATTAAATGCAAAACCGAAAAAAAACGCAATTCACAAGCGCGTATTGAACCGTGAAAGCCGTACCGAACGGCTCAATATTATATTGAGAATTGTGGCATATCTATCTGTCTATCTATCTATCTATCTATCTATCTATCTATCTATCTATCTATCTATCTATCTATCTATCTATCTATCTATCTATCTATCTATCTATCTATCTATCTATCTATCTATCTATCTATCTGTGACATCAGTGTTCTAAACTCAGTCTGTGAGTCGCTCTGACCTCTACTGACCCCATGACATCACCTCCGCTTCTGCAGCTTCACCCCTCAACAGCTGGACTGGACACAGCTGTTACAATGATACATGTTTTCCTATCTGCATATTATAGCCCTAGTGTGTGTGTGTGCAATGTGCAGTGAATATACGCTCAAATTATGTGTGTTTAAATAAAGTGTGTGAATTCAGGGGGTGTTTATTTTGACTGTTCATGGAGTGTGAATACCGATCAGACATAACATTATGACCGGTTAATAACACTGATGATCTCTTCATCTCCTGTTAGTGGGTGGGATATATTAGGCAGCAAGTGAACATTTCGTCCTCAGAGTTGATGTGTTAGAAGCAGGAAAAATGGGCAAGCGTAAGGATTTGAGCGAGTTTGACAAGGGCCAGATTGTGTTGGGTCAGAGCATCTCCAAAACTGCAGCTCTTGTGGTGTGTTCCCGGTCTGCAGTGGTCAGTCTCTATCAAAAGTGCTCCAAGGAAGGACCAGTGGATGCTGACCCCTGACCCCTGTCCACCGCCCAAAGCACCAACAGTGGCCCGTGAGCATCAGAACTGGACCACGGAGCAATGGAAGAAGGTGGCCTGGTCTGAGGAAAGCACAAATGCTTCAGGAATGGTTTAAGGAGCAGCACGAGTTTGAGGTGTTGACTCGGCCTCCAAATTCCCCAAATCTCAATCCAATCGAGCATCTGTGGCATGTGCTGAACAAACAAGTCCGATCCATGGAGGCCCCACCTCGCAACTTACAGGACTAAAAGGATCTGCTGCTAACATCTTGTGCCAGATACCACAGCACACCTTCCGGGGTCTAGTAGAGTCCACGCCTCGACGGGTCAGGGGGACCAACACAATATTAGGTCATAATGTTATGCCTGATCGGTGTATAACTCAAGGACCTTCTGAAACAACACACAGACCTTTCATATTCAGACACCAAATGATTTCACACAAACAGGTGGGGCAAAATGTTCATATTATTAACCATGTGGTATATAAAGTCAATAGTAGCTACACAACAGTAATAAAAACACTGTACATTTCAAGAGCAATGCAAAATAATACGTGTATAAACAGTTGCATAAACTAAGCCATTATGTGTATGAGTATGAGCCACCAGCAGTTAGGCAAGTGGCATTCACTCTTACTTTTCGTATCAAATTAGGCCAGTCTATGTTTTTATGTAACTGATTTAAAAAAATGATGAACAGTCTTAAAGAAAAAAATGTGTCTAACTTGTAAGACTAGTCTTAACGGTTTATGCAACCGGCCCCTGTGCTGTCATATCTTGGCACTAGAGTTGAATGATGAGTGGCTGAACTCAGATCAGTCTGAACACGATTGGAGCGCTGACAGGTGAGCTCATGTTCTCAGGTGAGCTGTGAGTGAGGCCAGGCCGGTCTTCTCCAGGATCCAGCGCTGGTATTTGCTCACTCTGGCGTAAACCCCAGGACGGAGCTCTCTGGAGCATCCCTCTCCCCAGCTCACCACCCCCATCAGGAACACTCGGCCCCGGAGCCCACACACCAGCGGCCCCCCGGAGTCCCCCTGGGTGGAGGAGCACACACTGATCAACATCTGCTCTCCTCTACTTCTGATGAGATGTGCTCGTGTGACGGAGTGTGAGTAAACATCACTCCTCTGATCGGGGGTTGAAACCTCACACACACACACACACACACACACACACACACACACACACACACACACACACACACACACACACACACACACACACACACACACACACACACACACACACACACACACACACACACACACACACACACACACACACACACACACACACGTTTGTTTTTGTGAAATGTGAGGACATTCCATAGGCGTAATGGTTTTTATACCGTACAAACGTATTTTCTATCCCCTTACACTGCCCCTGCCCCTAAACCTACCCATCACACACACACACACACACACACACACATACACACACGCACACGCGCACACGCACACACGCACACACACACAGGGCCATTAGCAGTTTTAAAACATTAGAACAGTGTGAACACAAACCTGAACCTCTTCAAAAGAAAGTAATCATTTCATCCATCCATCCATTTTTCTTCCCATTTATCCATCCTTCAATCCACCCATCCATTATCCATCCATCCATCCATCCATTTTTCTTCCCATGTATCCATCCTTCCATCCATCCATTTTTCTTCCCATTTATCCATCCTTCCATCCATCCATCCATCCATTTTTCTTCCCATTTATCCATCCTTCCATCGACCCATCCATTATCCATCCATCCATTTTTCTTCCCATTTATCTATCCATCCATTTTTCTTCCCATTTATCCATCCATCCATCATCCATCCTTCCATCCATCATCTATCCATCCATCCATCCATCCATCCTTTCATCCATCATCAATCCATCCACCCATCATCCATCCATCCATCCATCCATTTTTCTTCCCATTTATCCATCCATCCATCCATCATCCATTCATTCATCCGTCATTTATTCATCCATTTATTCATCCATCATCCATCATCCATTCATTCATCCATCATCCATCCATCCATCATCCATCCATCCATCATCCATTCATTCATCCGTCATTTATTCATCCATTTATTCATCCATCATCCATTCATTCATCCATCATTCATTCATCCACCATTCATTCATCCATCATCCATCCATCCATCCATCATCCATCATCCATCCATCCATCCATTTCTCCACATCTGTATAGTGAATATTCCCCATGTCTGACCTTACAGGCGTCCTCTCTCCAGTCTGGGCTGCCAGCACACAGCATGTTCTCCGTGATCATGTTCCCGTAATACTCTTTACTGGAGCACAGCTCCTGCGACAGCACTGTGACCTTCGCTTCTCGCAGATACTGAGAGTAATACCACGCCCCTGCTCAACACACACACACACACACACACACACACACACACACACACACACACACACACAGTGAATGAACCCTTCATTAGTGCAGACAGGACGGACACACACACACACACTCACCTTCCTGCTGTTTTCCGTATCCAGTGACCTCGCAGGCCGTCCCGGGGCTGAGGGTCTGGTGTGGTTCTGGGATGCAGACGGTCTTCACTGAGCTGGACTCCTGAGCACAGCGGCCCCCAGGACTGCGGATCTTCAACAGCGCTGGACACACACACACACACATCAGGCAGGTGTTCAGGTAAACGGATGGTCATTATTGGATGTGTTTGCGTGAGCTATCCGTCAGGATTACCGATGTCGTTGTTGAAGTTTCCGTCGGTGTTGTCGAAGAGCTCGTGGATGAAGAGCTGAGAGACGCTGAACTGCTGCTCCTTCTGCAGGTCCGTCTCATTGATGGCCTTCTTCCCCAGGAACACCGACAGCTTGTGGACTTTAGTCTGAGCGCTGAAAACATCCAGGAAGACACGAGTGTCACATGTTTCCAGATACATGCATCATCCATCCATCCTTCCATACATCATACATTTCTGCTTCTTATTTATTCATTTCATCCATCCATTCACCCCTTTTATCCTTCCAATTTATCCATCCATCCATCCATCCATTTTTCCTTCCAATTTATCCATCTATCTATCCATCCATCCATCCATTTTTCCTTCCAATTTATCCATCTATCTATCTATCCATCCATCCATCCATCCATCCATTTTTTCCTTCTCATTTATCCATCCATCCATCAATCCATCCATCCATTTCTGCTTCTTATTTATTCATTTCATCCATCCATTCACCCCTTTTATCCTTCCAATTTATCCATCCATCCATCCATCCATCCATTTTTCCTTCCAATTTATCCATCTATCTATCTATCTATCCATCCATCCATCCATCCATCCATTTTTTCCTTCTCATTTATCCATCCATCAATCCATCCATCCATTTCTGCTTCTTATTTATTCATTTCATCCATCCATTCACCCCTTTTATCCTTCCAATTTATCCATCCATCCATCCATCCATCCATCCATCCATTTCTGCTTCTTATTTATTCATTTCATCCATCCATTCACCCCTTTTATCCTTCCAATTTATCCATCCATCCATCCATCCATCCATCCATTTTTCCTTCCAATTTATCCATCTATCTATCGATCCATCCATCCATCCATCCATCCCTTCTCATTTATCCATCCATCCATCAATCCACCCATCCATCCATTTCTGCTTATTTATTCATTTCATCCATCCATTCATCCCTTTTATCCTTCTAATTTATCCATCCATCCATCCATCCATTTCTGCTTCTTATTTATTCATTTCATCCATCCATTCATCCCCTTTTTTTCCTTCCAATTTATCCATCCATCCATCCATCCATCCATCCATTTTTCCTTCCAATTTATCCATCTATCTATCTATCTACAACCCCAAATCAGAAAAAGTTGGGACAGTATGGAAAACGCAAAAAGAAAGAAAGAAGTGATTTCTAAATTTACTTTGACTTGTATTTCATTGCAGACAATATGAACACAAAATATTTCATGTTTTGTCTGGTCAACTTCATGTCAGTTGTAAATATGCATCCTTTCCTGTCATTCAGACCTGCAACACATTTCAAAAAAAGTTGGGACAGGAGCAATTTAGGGCTAGTAATGAGGTAAAATGGTTAAATAATGGGCCGAGGATCGCCAGTTTGCCAACAAATACGTGAGAAAATGATTGAAATGTTTAAAAACAATGTTCCTCAAAGAAAGATAGGAAGAGATTTGGATATTTCACATTCAACATTGCATAACATAATTAAAAGATTCAAGGAATCTGGAGGAATTTCAGTGCGTAAAGGACAAGGGCGCAAGCCTAAGCTGAACAACCATGATCTCCGATCCCTCAGGCGGCACTGCATCTAGAATCGTCATTCATCTATAAGCAATATCACCACATGGGCTCAGGACTACTTTGGCAAACCTTTGTCAAGTACCACAATACGTAGTTACATCCACAAATGCCAGTTAAAACTGTAGTGTGCCAAAAGGAAGCCCTATGCTAACAGTGTCCAGAAGCGCCGTCGACTTCTCTGGGCTCGGAGGCATCTGGGATGGACTATCACACAGTGGAAACGTGTACTGGTGTCAGATTAATCAGTATTTGAGGTATTTTTTGGGAGGAATGGACGCCGTGTGCTCCGGACCAAAGAAGAAAAGGATCATCCAGACTGTTACCAGCAACAAGTCCAAAAGCCAGGGTCTGTCATGGTATGGGGTTGTGTCAGTGCCCTTGGCAAAGGTAACTTGCACTTCTGTGAAGGCACCATTAGTCTTCAGTCCCTAAACGTCTTTTAAGTGTTGTGAAAAGGAATGGCAACATTACAAAGTGGTAAATGCTTTACTGACCCAACTTTTTTTTAAATGTGTTGCAGGTCTGAATGACAGGAAAAGATGCATATTTACAAATGACATGAAGTTGACCAGACAAAACATGAAATATTTTGTGTTCATATTGTCTGCAATGAAATACAAGTCAAAGTAAATTTAGAAATCACTGGGGTTCTATCTATCTATCTATCTATCTATCTATCTATCTATCTATCTATCTATCTATCTATCTATCTATCTATCTATCTATCTATCTATCTATCTATCTATCTATCTATCCATCCATCCATCCATCCATCCATCCATCCATCCATCCATCCATCCATCCATCCATCCATCCATCCATCTTTTCCTTCTCATTTATCCATCCATCCATCCATTTATTTTTTCCTTCCAATTTGTCCATCCATCCATTTCTGATTCTTATTTATTAATTTCATCCATCCATAAATTTTTCCTTCCAATTTATCCATCCATCCATCCATTCATCCATTTTTTCCTTCCAATTTATCCATCTATCATCCATCTTTTCATTCTCATTTATCCATCCATCCATCCATCCATCCATCCACACATTTCTGCTTCCCATTTATTAATTTCATCCATCCATCTTTCTTCCCATTTATCCATCGATCCATCCATCCATCCATCCATCCATTCTCATTTATCCATCCATTCTTCCACACATTTCTGCTTCCCATTTATTAATTCCACCCATCCATCTATCCATTTTTCTTCTAATTTATCCATCCATCCATCCATCAATCCATCCACCCATTTCTTCTTCACATTTAATCATTTCATCCATTCATCCACCCATCAATTTTTCTTCCCATTTATCCATCCATCTTTCAATATGTCCATCCATTCATCCATCAATTTCTTCTTCCCATTTATCCATCCATCCATCCATCCATCCTTCAATCCATCCTTCAATCCATCCATCCATTTCTTCTTCACATTTATTCATTTCATCCATCCATCCACCCATCCATCCATTCTCATTTATCCATCCATTCTTCCACACATTTCTGCTTCCCATTTATTAATTCCACCCATCCATCTATCCATTTTTCTTCTAATTTATCCATCCATCCATCCATCAATCCATCCACCCATTTCTTCTTCACATTTAATCATTTCATCCATCCATCCACCCATCAATTTTTCTTCCCATTTATCCATCCATCTTTCAATATGTCCATCCATTCATCCATCAATTTCTTCTTCCCATTTATCCATCCATCCATCCATCATCCATCAATCCATCCATCCATTTCTTCATTTCATCCATCCATCCACCCATCCATTTTTTCTTCCCATTTATCCATCCATCCTTCAATCCATCTATCCATTCATCCATCCATTTCTGCTTCCCATTTATTCATTTCATCCATCCATCCACCCATCCATTTTTCTTCCCATTTATCCATCCATCTTTCAATATGTCCATCCATTCATCCATCAATTTCTTCTTCCCATTTATCCATCCATCCATCCATCCATCAATCCTTCAATCCATCCATCCATTTCTTCTTCACATTTATTCATTTCATCCATCCATCCACCCATCCATTTTTCTTCCCATTTATCCATCCATCTTTCAATATGTCCATCCATTCATCCATCAATTTCTTCTTCCCATTTATCCATCCATCCATCATCCATCAATCCATTTCTTCATTTCATCCATCCATCCACCCATCCATTTTTTCTTCCCATTTATCCATCCATCCTTCAATCCATCTATCCATTCATCCATCCATTTCTGCTTCCCATTTATTAATTTCATCCATCCATCCTAAGTGACAACTTGGATATTTTGAGTTGACCAAACTTAACATTTTTGGGCAGCATGAACACTTTCTTTTTTAAGTTGAAAGAACCATTTTTGACAGTGTATGTGTGGGACTATGTAAAATACAGGATGCAAAATTTTACCAGTAAATACAGGACGATCCTGTGTTTTACGGGACGGGTGGCAACCCTACTCCCATCTCATATGTTTTCCATCGGCAATACTTCTTAGTGGAGCGCAAAAGAACTGAAACATGATTGTCTACTTCCTCATGTATTGTGTGTGCCTGAGCACTGACCGGTCCGGGAAGCAGTGGGCGGCGGTGAGGACCCAGCAGGGCGAGATGAGGCTCCCTCCGCAGGTGAACATCCACCCCCTGGACCTCCTGCTGAACACCGCCGCCATCCAGGGGTGGAGCTCCACCGTGCTCAGAGCCCCGCCCACAACCTTCATGCTCCGCTCCTCCCTCAGGCCACACTGCCAGCCTGGACACACGAGAGACGGTCAAACAGAGACATCGACACATCTCCAAACAAAACACACTCATCCTCACCTGATGGAGAAACGGTCAGACTGTCAGCGGTCAGATCAGGACCTGCGGAGATCAGGTGACCCAGGTCATACTGGGATACAGAGACTGATAGGACATGAATAGAGTGGAAAGGACAGACTCATACTGAGATCTTTTGTGCAGCGTGGAATATCGCAGTCCTCTCTCCTGACCCCAGACTCCGCCTGAACGAAACACCACGGTCTGCGGCTGTAGTCCAGGTTTCTGTTGGAGCAGGTACAGTTATGATGGATTAACCCATCAAGAGGAACCAACACAATAACCGCATTTACACGGGAGCGTCAGGTGTGTGTGTGTGTGTGTGTGTGTGTGTGTGTGTGTGTGTGTGTGTGTGTGTGTGTGTGTGTGTGTGCCGCACAAGCCCGGGCAGGTGTGTGAAGGTGTGTTTGAGAATATTTTTGCAGGAGATCTTCACGTCTGGACTTGAGAATAAAGGGGGAATATTTCAAATCCCATCAAGAACATGTCCCGCACATGATATTTCATCCCAAAATGAAAAGTAAAAACTATATTGCTTTGCACTGTGAACAAATTCTCACTATACTGCAATGTAAAAAAAAATATGTATTATTATTATTTGTATACATCATGCTGATATTTGTTGTAGATATTGTATACAAGTACTGGTTTACTGTAATACAGTAAAATATAAATCTAATTATCATGAGTCACAATGCAAAAATCTTAATGATCCATCAAGCTTTATTTTCTTTATGCAAAAATATTTTAAAATATAGACATATAAAGCAATTGTATAACAGTATTGGTTTACTTTAAATCTTTGAAAAATAATAAAGTAAAATAGAAATAACTGTTAATGGTAATACATTTGTTTCATTGTGTTTAATAATGTCAAAATGCTTTTTGTAAAACTTTATTACAAAAACTTTAAAATTCAATTAAGTTATTTTTATGGGGTAAATGTGTTAAAATATAATAAATATAATGTCAAAATGCAAAAAAAGCTTAATTTTCTTTATGCAAAACTTTATAAAATTAAACAAAATGAATAAAAAAAATATATAATGAAAAAAAATACAAAAACGTCCCAAAAGCAATTTAAAAAAAAATTTAATTAAATATTTTTTAATGTATAAAAAAAGTATATTGTATTTTTATTTTTTTTTTATAATTATTTTTACTTTGAAACGGTAAAATATAAATGAATCTTAATGGGGTACGTGTGTTTATTGTAAAAAAAAAATATGTCAAATATAATAAATATAATGTCAAAATGAAAAAAAAGCTTCATTTTCTTTATGCAAAACTTTATCAAATGAATGAAAACAATATAATCTCAAAATACAAAAACATCCCAAAAGCTTAATTTTCTTTATGAAAAACTTTATTAAATTAAATTAAATATTTTTTTTATTAAAAGTGGGTCTACTTTAAAACAGTAAAATATAATTGAATGTTAATGGGGTAAATATGTTTAAAAAAAAAAAAAAGTCAAATATAAAAAAATATATAATGTCAAAATGCAATTTTTTTTAATGCAAAACTTTATAAAATAAATAAAATGTATGAAAAACAAATAGTCAAAATGCAAAAACATCCCAAAATCTTAATTTTCATTATGCGAAACTTTATCAAATACAAAAAAAATATAT
>JARQWZ010004199.1:42500-47500 GCA_033150135.1 Gobio occitaniae
ATCAACTACACAAACACACTGAGTGAGTATAAACTACACAAACACACTGAGTGAGTATCAACTACACAAACACACTGAGTGAGTATGAACTACACAAACACACTGAGTGAGTATGAACTACACAAACACACTGAGTGAGTATAAACTACACACACACTGAGTGAGTATCAACTACACAAACACACTGAGTGAGTATCAACTACACAAACACACTGAGTGAGTATGAACTACACAAACACACTGAGTGAGTATGAACTACACAAACACACTGAGTGAGTAAGAACTACACAAACACACTGAGTGAGTATCAACTACACAAACACACACACACACACACACTGAGTGAGTATGAACTACACGAACACACTGAGTGAGTATGAACTACACACACACACACACACACACACACACACACACACACACACACTGAGTGAGTATGAACTACACACACACACACACACACACACACACACACACTGAGTGAGTATGAACTACACACACACTGAGTGAGTATCAACTACACAAACACACTGAGTGAGTATCAACTACACAAACACACTGAGTGAGTATCAACTACACACACACTGAGTGAGTATGAACTACACACACACTGAGTGAGTATCAACTACACAAACACACACACACACACACACACACACACACACACACACACACACACACACACACACACACACACACACACACACACACACACTGAGTGAGTATCAACTACACACACACAAACTGAGTGAGTATCAACTACACACACACACTGAGTGAGTATCAACTACACAAACACAAACTGAGTGAGTATCAACTACACACACACACTGAGTGAGTATCAACTACACAAACACACTGAGTGAGTATCAACTACACAAACACACTGAGTGAGTATCAACTACACACACCCACACACACACACACACACACACACACACACACACACACACACACACTGAGTGAGTATCATCTACACAAACACACTGAGTGAGTATCAACTACACAAACACACTGAGTGAGTATCAACTACACAAACACACTGAGTGAGTATCAACTACACACACACTGAGTGAGTATGAACTACACACACACTGAGTGAGTATCAACTACACAAACACACACACACACACACACACACACACACACACACACACACACACACACACACACACACACACACACACACACACACACACTGAGTGAGTATCAACTACACACACACACAAACTGAGTGAGTATCAACTACACACACACACTGAGTGAGTATCAACTACACAAACACACTGAGTGAGTATCAACTACACAAACACACTGAGTGAGTATCAACTACACAAACACACTGAGTGAGTATCAACTACACACACCCACACCCACACACACACACACACACACACACACACACACACACACACACACACACACACACACACTGAGTGAGTATCAACTACACAAACACACTGAGTGAGTATCAACTACACAAACACACTGAGTGAGTATCCACTACACAAACACACTGAGTGAATATGAACTACACAAACACACTGAGTGAGTATGAACTACACAAACACACTGAGTGAGTATGAACTACACAAACACACTGAGTGAGTATGAACTACACAAACACACTGAGTGAGTATGAACTACACAAACACACTGAGTATGAACTACACAAACACACTGAGTGAGTATGAACTACACACACACACTGAGTGAGTATGAACTACACAAACACACTGAGTGAGTATGAACTACACAAACACACTGAGTGAGTATGAAATACACACACACACTTACACACACTGTGAGCGCTGCTAAAGCTAGAACCAGACGGCAGAATCTGGACATTTCTTCAGACGCTGAAACACAGAGATTTAGTTTAGAAATGCACACTTTTCCTGGAAACAGATCCAGGATCAGACAGAACAGGCCCGGAGCGCGGATTAAAGCTCGGAGAGAGAAACATCACAGACGACATGTGTCTGAGAAAAACAGCCCATAATCTCACATCATCTCAACAAGATCTCAAACTTGCAGTCAAAGGTCAGAGATCTTAAATATAAACGCAAACATGTCTCATCAAAATCTCACCATTCCACATAATCCAACATATCAAAATAACATCATAACTAAACTAAAGTCTTCGACCCAACATAATCCAATCTATCAAAATAATAAATAAATTAAATTAAAACAAGACAAAACTAAATCAAATAATAAAATAAAATAAATTAATTAATTAATAAAAAATGAAATTAAAAATTAAAGAAATACATTAAATTAAATTGACTAAAACAAGACATTTTTTTAATAAATAACAAATAAAATAACAAATAACAAATAAAATGAAACAAAACAAACAAAATAAAATATTAAATAAATAAAATAAATTAAAACAAGACAAGAAATAAAATAAATACAAAAAAATACAATAAAATAAATGTATAATAAAATAAGATTAAACAAAAAAAATAATAAAATAAAATGAATAAAGAATTACAAAAAACATTCAATTCAATTAACAAAACAAAGTAATTAAAACAAGATAAATAAATAAAAGAAAAAAAGAATAAAATCAATAAAATATCCCAAAGCAAATGATCTGAAACTGTTAACACAATAAACATATCTAAATAAAATAAATAAAACAAAAATCTTCCCAGAGCAAATGAACTATCAACATAACATAACACAAAATAACCAAATAAAATAAAATAGTAAAAATAAATAATCATCCCAGAGCAAATGATCTGAAACTATGCAACATATCTAAATAATAAAATAAAACTAAATAATAACTGAAATAAATCCTGCAGAGTGACAAATACATTTGATTATAAATGTTGTGTGTTGCTTTAGCGTTGATTAAAAGCAGCCGGTGACACTACAAGAGTTTACTGTAAACAGTTTTATATGAAGCATATGATCTAATATGATTGACCTCATATCTCATACAGTGCACAGATCATCTTGTCTCTATGAATATGAAAAGCAGTTTACTGTCCCGGCCGCATGCGTGAAGTCTAGAGCAGAAACCATAGACTGTAAAAAAATAGGTCACTCACCGGTGTGTGTGATCAGAGCAGCTCTGGAGTGTGTGTGTCCGCATCCGTCTCATGCACACACTCCCTATATAGAGACACGTCTGCTCTGATTGGCTGCAGGAACTGAAGGGTGTGGACACACACACACACACACACACACACACACACACACACAGACAGACACAAACAGACAGACAGACAGACAGACACACACACACACACACAGACAGACAGACAGACAGACAGACAGACAGACAGACAGACAGACAGACAGACACACACACACACACACACACACACACACACACACACACACACACACACACACACACACACACACACACACACACACACACACACACACACACACACACACACACACACACAGACAGACAGACAGACAGACAGACAGACAGACACACAGACACACAGACACACAGACACACACACACACACACACACACACACACACACACACAGACAGACAGACAGACAAACAGACAGTCACACACACACACACACACACACACACACACACACACACACACACACACACACACACACACACACACACACACACACACACACACACACACACACACACACACACACACACACACACACACACACACACACACATAATAAAAAACATTTAAAACTTTGAATATTATCTTACATAGACATATTATTGATTATTAAATAAAATAAATAAAAAAATAAAATAAAAAAATAATATAAAATAAAAACAAAATATAATAAAATAAAATAAATTAAATATCCCAGGGCAAATGGTCTGAAACTGTCAACATAATAAACATATCCAAATAAAATAAAAATAATAAAATAAAATAATATTATTTATATGCATTTTATGTAAGTATCTGCGGTTCTCATCTCATCACAGTTTAATCTTCCCAGATAAATAAAATAAATAAAACAAAATAAAATAAATAATAAAATAAATAAAACAAAACAAAACAAAATAAATAGAATAAACAATAAAATAAAATAAATAATAAAATAGATAAAAAAAATTCACAATTAATAAAACAATATAAAATAAATAGAATAGATAATTAAATAAATAATTAAATAGATAAATAAATAAAATAAATAATAACATAAATAAAACAAAACAAAATAAATAGAATAAATAATAAAATAAATAAAACAAAATAAAATAAATAGAATAAATAATAAAATAAATAAAACAAAATAAAATAAATAGAATAAACAATAAAATAAAATAAATAATAAAAAAGATAAAAAATAAAAATAAAACAACATAAAATAAATAGAATAAATAATAAAATAAAATAAATAATAAAATAGATAAATAAAATAAATAATAACATAAATAAAACAAAATAAAATAAATAGAATAAATAATAAAATAAATAAAATAAAATAAATAGAATAAATAATAAAATAAAACAAAATAAAATAAATAGAATAAATAATAAAATAAAATAGATAAATAAAATAAATAATAAAATAAATAAAACAAAATAAATAGAATAAATAATAAAATGAATAAAACAAAATAAAATAAATAGAATAAATAATAAAATAAATAAAACAAAATAAATATCCCAGAGCAAATGATCTGAAACTGTCAACATAATAAACATATTAAAATAAAATAAATTAATTTTATGTAAGTATCTGCTGTATTTTATTGATTTACATTACAATCATCTGGCCATATAACTAAATATATAAATCTGAATCACATTTCATATTTTTGGGCCTCTGAATAAAACGAAGGTGTTGTTTTGCTCTTTGAGTATGAGCTCCATAGGCCTGATGTATTAAATATGATACGTATGAGAATATATGCCAACAACGGCTGTTTTCCCAGTAATCAGATCCGGCATCTTCTCCCAAACAATGACGCTGACATCAGCGCTGGAGGAACCAGTGGGCAAACGCTCCAATCAGCTTCACACACATCCA
>JARQWZ010004199.1:52500-121008 GCA_033150135.1 Gobio occitaniae
TGTGAGAGTGTGTGTGAGAGAGCAAGAGTGTTTGTGTGTCTGAGAGAGTGTGTGTGAGAGAGCAAGAGAGTGTTTGTGCGTGTGTGAGAGAGAGAGAGAGACTATGTGAGAGAGTGTGTGTGTGTGAGAGAGAGAGAGTGAGTGTTTGTGTGTGTGTGAGAGAGTGTGTGTGAGTGTGTGTGTGTGTGTGTGTGTGTGTGTGAAAGTGTGTGTGACTGCTTGTGAGTGTGTGTGAGAGAGAGTGTGTGTGTGTGTGTATGAGTGTGTGTGAGTGAGTGTGTGTGTGTGTGAGAGTGTGTGTGTTTGTGAAAGTGTGTGTGAGAGAGAAAGAGAGAGTTTGTGTGTGTGTGAGAGAGAGAAAGAGAGAGAGTGTGTGTGTGTGTGTGTGTGTGTGTGAGTGTGTGAGAGAGAGAAAGAGAGAGAGTGTGTGTGTGTGTGAGTGTGTGTGTGAGAGAGAGAAAGAGAGAGAGAGTGTGTGTGTGTGTGTGTGTGTGAGAGAGAGAAAGAGAGAGAGAGTGTGTGTGTGTGTGTGTGTGACTGTGTTTGTGAGTGTGTGAGAGAGTGCGTGTATGTGAGTGTGTGTGTGTGTGTGTGTGAGAGAGTGTGTGTGTGTTTGTGAGAGTGTGTTTGTGTGTGTGAGTGTACGTGTATGAGTGTGTGTGTGTGTGTCTTACAGATGTATGTGCTCAGTAGTCTCCGGCTGAACTCTGAACTGTAGCTGCTGGCGGATGAGCTGCTCTCTGTAAACGACAAGAGACACATTTCACCAGCCGCTCACTCGTTAAACACACACACACACACACACACACACACACACACACACACACACACACACACACACACACACACACACACACACACACACACACACACACACACACACACACACACACACACACACACACACACACACACACACACACACACACACACACACACACTTCTCACTTCCTTCAGTCAAACTCTCAATCACTCATAAACTCCAAGATGCTTAAAGTTAATCCTACCTTACATATAACATAAAATATGACATATAACTCATAACAGACTCAGATCAGAACTGGTTCTGCCCAGATTAAACCCTTCATCTTAATAACTTCGCCAGGTTATGGTTTCATATCCTGCTGGCTGTAGAGGATAATATGAAGATCCTCAGAGCCAATCACATCAGAGGAATCTTTCTATAGAGCGATTATTAGATTCAGCACAAACAAACGCTCATCAACTCTTCATAAAGCCTGTCACTCTTTCAGAAGCACGTACAGTCAGCCAATCAGAAACACAGTTACGGGTTTCAACATGAAATCAAATCGGCCTCGTTTACGTTTATAATAAATGCTCATGCTCATATTGTGAATGATTTCTGCTGCTGTATCAAATCCCAATAGACAAAATCAAGTCCCGCCCCGCATTTTTTAAAGTTTCCCATGAAATATTAGTCAACATGATCATTCACGACACGCACTGAGAACGCAAACGCAGTCCGTGGAGGTTTCATGTCGGAGGAGTCCCACTCTACTCATCCCATGGGCTCTTACCTCGGGGGTCTAAAGGAATATTGTAAGTGTCCCCGAGAACTACAGGGCAGAAGCAAAGCAGAACAGAGAGAGAGAAAGAGAACAAGAGAAAGAGGCACAGGGCAAGACGTTAAAATAGTTCTGTTAGTGAAGAGCTTAACCACTGATGGCCAGCCAGGGTGAGCGAGCCAGATCATGTGACAGAAGCAGAGGTGAGTGGGCGGAGCTGAGAAACCGGTGGGAGGAGCTACAGAGTGGCATGCACTGCTGTGAACATGATCATGATTTCATAATATGTTAATGAGGCAAGATCCGACTCTAATAAATACACTGATCAGGCATAACATGGAATAACAGGAATAACACTATATTAGGCAGAAAGTGAACATTTCGTCCTCACAGTTGATGTGTTAGAAGCAGGAAAAATGGGCAAGCGTAAGGATTTGAGCGAGTTTGACAAGGGCCAGATTGTGTTGGGTCAGAGCATCTCCAAAACTGCAGCTCTTGTGGTGTGTTCCCGGTCTGCAGTGGTCAGTCTCTATCAAAAGTGAAGGACCAGTGGAGAACCGGCCACAGGGTCATGGGCGGCTCATTGATGCCCATGTGGAGTGAAGGCTGACCCGTGTGGCCCGATCAAACAGACGAGCTACTGGAGCTCAAACTGCTCAAGAAGCACAAATGCTTCAGGAATGGTTTGAGGAGCACAACAAGTTTTAGGCGTTGACTCAGCCTCCAAATTCCCCAAATCTCAATCCAATCGAGCATCTGTGGCATGTGCCGAACAAACAAGTCCAATCCATGGAGTTCCCACCTCGCAACTTACAGGACTTAAAGGATCTGCTGCTAACATCTTGGTGCCAGATACCACAGCACACCTTCAGGGGTCTAGAGGAGTCCACGCCTCGACGGGTCAGGGAGACCAACACAATATTAGGTCATAATGTTATGCCTGATCGGTGTAGTAATTGATGGCCAAAACTGTATTTTAAATATTGCAATTTAGAGGCAAAATGATTATTATTTAGTGGTGGAGAAAGATGGTTCAGGGAAAAACAAGCTGAAATCGGTTGAACTTGCTTTCCAAATATGATCTCAGGATGAGCGACTTCAGGAAAAGCAAAGGGAAAGGAAATGCAGACCACAGGAAATGTGAAAAGATGACAAACACGGAGACGGGAGGGTGAGGATGGCAAAAACTGTCCAATACAGAGCTCACACATGCTCTTATACTACAAACGGTTCATAATCCAGGAATATGCACTGATCTCGTGTGTGTTTCTGCTTTACCCTGAGAGGCCAGCATCGCCCCTGCCGTTTCCTGGAAATCCAGCAGCTGCTGCAGGAACAGGATGGCCTGAGAAACGGTGAGAGAGAAAGAGCATCTGTGTCTGGTCTTTACGGTATTGTACAGTGTAAAATGGCCGCTGAGGAGATCTTACATTGCTTGTGAGCTCATGCACGGTCCCGTCTTTCGGCATGTTGTACTCTTTATCTGGATCGTTCTGTTGGAGTAGAGATCATCACATTGTCAGAACATAAAAATACCCATTATTAAAATGGCATGTATGGAGTGTATTTACATTCATTATTTTTAATAAAAATAATTATAAATCTTATCAATACTTAGTTATATATACTTATATTACATATATTAAAATATTGTTTATGTTTAATGTAATATGAAAATAATATAACATTATTTTAAACATGTACATTTAAATCATTTTAGATGATTTCTATATTAAATTAAATAAAAAATATATTTTTTAATAACGAATATAATTTATAATGAATTATTAATTACTTTTTATTAATAATAATAATAAATAATAATAATAATGATTTAATTTTAAATAAAACAACAAATGTATGAAGTTACACACACAAACATATATATAAATAATTAATGAACATAATATTCATTATTATAAATAATTAATATTAAAGGAGAATATTTTAAATAATTAATAATAAACATAATACATTATTAATTAAATCTAATAATAGCTAATTACATCTTATGTAATTAAGAATTATGTATACATTGCATTACATCTAATAATAACTAATAAATCTAATGTATTTAAAAATTAATTAATATGAATTTATTATTTTATTTTAAAGCTTTATTATTATTATTAATAATAATTAATTATACATTGTATTAGTAATTTGAAAATATGTATCATTTAATATATATATTAATGAATTATTTTATTTTAATAATTAATTATACATTGTATTAGTAATTTGAAAATATGTATAATTTAATATATATATATATATATATATATATATATATATATATATATTCTAATTACTAATACGATGTATAATTAATTATTATTATGAATAATAATGATAATAATAATAAAGCTTCTGGATCTGGATCGTTCTGTTGGAGTAGTGAAGATCATTAATTATTATGAATAATTTATATTAAAGGAGAATATTTTAATTAATTAATAATATTAATAATAAATTATTAATTAAATCTAATAATAGCTAATTACATCGAATGTAATTAAGAATTATTTATACATTGTATTAATTGTATTACATCTAATAATAACTAATAAATCTAATGTATTTAAGAATGAATTAATATTATTAAATGTATTATTTATTTAATTTTAAAGCTTTATTATTATTAATAATAATAATAATTATACATTGTATAAGTAGTTTAAAAATATTTATCATTTAATACAATATATTAAATGGTAATATAATATATATTTACATGTATTTACAATACATTTTATATTTTTATAATAAATGAAATGATAAATATTTTCAAATAATTAATACAATTTATAATTTATTATTATTATTAATAATAATGATAATAATAATAAAGCTTTAAAATGAAATAAAATAATATTAATTAAAATAAAATCACAAATTAATACATTAAAATGGGGGGTGGTCACATGACCCGGAGCAAGATGGTCACTTGAGACTTTGCTCCGCTCCAGGCCAGGGTTTATTCTCTTATTTTCTCCCAGTAAACGTGATATTATCAGTTCATTATTCCCGCAATAAATGCAAACATTCTGCACGGACACTTACACCATTCCTGATCATTACGCTGCAGTCATCTTTACCTTAATACTGTCAGCAAACTCCTCGAGCGCTTTAGCTCCGATGGTCTCCATAGAGGTGATGAGAGCTGGGAGCTTGTTCTTAGTGCTGGCAGCCGTTCCCTGCACCGCAACACAGGATCCTCAGCCAACACAATCTAAAGTTGTATTTCTTTTCACAGGCGTGTACTCTCTTCCCCCGTTTACCTGTAGAGTGACGTCAAAGTCCGGCTTGGTCTGTTTGAGGTGGCGCAGGATGGGGAAGATGGTCAGCACGGCGGAGTAATCGTGCCTCATGATGGCTCTGCGTGCCGCTGAGACGATGTTATCACCTTCCAGCATCAAATTATCCAGCGCCTCCTGCAACGACGTCAGATTAAACGGTTAGTTCACCCAAAAATGAAAATTCTGTCATTAATGACTTACCCTCATGTCGTTGGACACCCGTCAGACCTCCGTTCATCTTCGGAACACAAATGAAGATATTTTAGTGTAAATCTGATGGCTCTGAAAGGCCTCCATTGGCACAATGGCACTTTACACTCTCAAGACCCTTAAAAGGCACTAAAGACGTCGTTACAAAGTCCATCTCACTACAGTGGTTCTACAATAACTTTATGAATCGGCGAGAATAGTTTTTGTGCGCAAAAAAACCCTAAATAACGACTTACATAGTGATGACGATTTCAAAACACGGCCTCATGAAGCTTCGAAGCGTTATGAATCAGTGAGCCGAATCATGATTCGGATCGCGTGTCAAACCGCCAAACTGCTGAAATTTAGCGATTCAAACTGCTGAATCGACTCACTGATTCATAACGCTTCGAAACTTCATGATGCCTTGTTTTGAAATCGTCATCACTATGTTAGTCGTTATTTAGGGTTTTTTTGCGCACAAAAACTATTCTCGCCGATTCATAAAGTTATTGTAGAGCCACTGTAGTGAGATGGACTTTGTAACGACGTCTTTAGTACCTTTTAAGGGTCTTGAGAGTGTAAAGTGCCATTGAGCCAATGGAGGCCTTTCAGAGCCATCAGATTTACACTAAAATATCTTCATTTGTGTCTGAAGATGAACGGAGGTCTGACGGGTGTCCAACGACATGAGGGTGAGTAATTAATGACAGAATGTTCATTTTTGGGTGAACTAACCCTTTAAACACACACACAGGAAGCGCACGGACACACAGCAGGGATCGGCACGGACCTGTATGAGCGAGTCGAAGGTCTTTTTCTGGTGGTGTTCTGGAATGATCTCGGTCAGTAAAGCGTACTCGCTCTGAGCCAGCTTCACAAACGCGCTGATGCAGTGGATGTACGAATCGATCTCGATGTCCAACACGTCATCCTTCCCTGAGACAAACACACACACACACCTGTAAGATCTCAAGAAAAAACACACTCATTTTGATATAATGACATCCAAATATGATTCAAATCTGTTTTCTGAGGGGCCTGAAATATTAGCACTGGCTCAACCAATGGCATGAGCTCAAACGCCAAGGTCATGTGTTCGATTCCCAGGGGAACGCATGAACTGATCAAATGTATATCTTAAAATAAATGTCAATGTCATTGTGGACAAAATCATCTGCCAAACGCATTGATGTAATCAAGTTTGAACGATAGGAGATGCAACTAGAGCTTTAAATAAAATCAATAACCTACAAATATGAAATAAAGAGTCAATTTAAATGCTTTCACTGAAATAATTTCCGTGATACTGCACGAAAGCATATTTAAGTCATGCACTAAGTGACACTAAAGCAACCTCGCTAATGTTTCTTCATATCTAATCACTCAAAGTGAATCCATAACAAGTGTCTTTGATGCATATCAAACTGATCATATATGTTGATGATGCATTGTATATCAGTGAGACTCGTTATTGGATTTTCAAATCATTGCAACCTGATGTTGATGTTGAAATAAATGTGAAAATTTAACCAAAAGACTCTTGAATTCAGTGATACTGAAATGGTTTGATTGAGATTTAAACCCTTCCAGCTCTGCTTTAACCTCTCTTAAACACATGTGTAGGGTTCAGAGATTGAAATCTTCGACATACTGTTGATTAAAGACACTAAAACCCACCTGGATAAACATCAAAATACACATTATTTTTTAACACAAAGCCACAAGATTGTGCGTGGACATGAGACTAAAGTAATAAAATCACATCATTTCACAGGCACAAGTAACTCAAGTAACTGGTATTGAATCTTTGAGGTCAGACTCACCTGTAGCCGCCCCATGCTTGTCGTCAGACAGGTGCTTAACCCCACGCAGGTCATGTTCGAAACCTGATTGGTTAGGATATAGTCACATGACCCAGGTCACTCACCCCAGGCCATAGAGGGAGTATTGAACAATCTCAACCCGCCCACAAAGCAAAGGCCACTTGTTTTAGGATGTTAGTGGGGTTTCTAAGTGCACCGATGGACCCAGCAAAGCACAGAGACTTATGGGAAACAGTGATGGCTCGGCAGTTCGAGAGAAAACCACGAGCGCACTCTTCCTGCTGCCACTCAAAAAGAGTTAAGTTGGACTTACGATTTGGAAAATCCCGATTTTGAAGAGATGCATTATTTTAGTATTTTTGCTATACTATTACAGCATTTATTCATTTAACTAATAAATTAATAAGTAAACTAAATTTTACACTTTTACTTAGTTAAACATTATTATTTTGAATTAATTTTTAGTTTAAGTTAGAGTATGTTTATGTTTTTTTTAGCTTTCACTTAGTCAACTTATTTCAGTTAGTTGAAATGGCAATATTTCTAATTAGTTTTTTTTAAATAAAATTTGTTCTCTGATATTTATATTTTATTATATCTGAGAACTATTTTAATAGTTTTAGTTAACAATAACAACCCTGATAGTATGAAATCATACATAGTGGCAGTTTTAAGCAAAAGTGCATCAATAAGTCAAAGTTCTGCTAAATATTGTGGCAATGTACATGACAAAATATTTAGTTAAAGCTGCACTATGTAACATTTTTGTCACCACTAGGAAAGTGTTATATATTGTGTTCAGTCGAGTACTTACAATATCCCAAATGTTTCCAACTATTTGTAAATCGTGAGAAATTGCCATTTTAACCAATGAACCGGGACGTGTGAGGGCGTGGCCTGTCGATGACATCATATCCGCGTTATTTAGCAAGCATGTAACCACTTACAGCCAATGCAGGCAATTTACTAAGGAAATATATGTTTTAAAGCTTTTTAAGTTATCGAGGTTGAGCCAAAAAAACCTAAGACTAGTAGTAGGTTTTTGAAATAATGTCTAATATTTAACAAACGGTTTGATTGACAGTGGCGGTCCTAGAGGCAAAGTTTCTCAGGATGAGGAGTTCTATTATATGCAATGAATGTCGTGGGCATGTGTGCGAAAAATCGCGATATACGATCCTTCACGCAAAACATGAAGGTGGCCGATTTCTTCCAAATTTTCACAGGCGCCTAGAACCGTGAGTCAAATAGTCCTAACAAGTTTTTTTCCGATCGGCCTCCGTTAACCTTGTCTGACAGCTGCTCGAACTTCATTGGCCGATGGCAGACGTTTTATTCAGGATACACCAGGGGTCTCCAAACTCGGTCCTGAAGGGCCGCTGTCCTACAGAGTTTAGCTCCAATCCCAATTAAACACACCTGAACCAGCTAATCTGTGTCTAAATAGGGCTTTGTAAGACACAGATTAGCTGGTTCAGGTGTGTTTATTTGGGTTGGAGCTAAACTCTGCAGGACAGCGGCCCTTCAGGACCGAGTTTGGAGACCCCTGTTGTAGACAATCGCGACACCTTGGACAAAGACACCGCAAGCCAGTTTTCAAGTCATTTGAGCTGACTGTTGCGTAGCTATTGCCGTTTTAGTATTTTTTTCCTGTTATAGCGCCACCAAGTGGTTAGTCATCCAGTCCTTCACATGACCACAAACCGAGCCCTTACATAGGCGTACCAAGTTTGGTGAAATCATCTCATTCTGTTCAAGAGTTATAGCCGTTTTAGTAAAAGTGTCCACGGCCGCTGAATTGAAATTTGAAATTTTTTATCTTTCTGCACTGGTTTGGTTACGATCGGGCGAAAAACCTAGGACTAGTTTGCAAAAGTAGGTTTTTCAAAATATCCAAAATACCCGAAAATTTCAGAGACGAACGGTTTAGGAGTTATGAGCCATTACGTACTTTTAACCGCTGTAGCGCCCCCATCAGGCCGATTGGGACGAGATTTGGTGACGTAGACGGGGTGGGTACTATCATCCCTCAATGTTTCAAGTCTCTACGACTTACGGTTTGGTCTGCCCAATCACTTTTAGGGGAGAATGCTGACACTTGACACTTCAAAAAATTACAAAAGGATAATTAAAGCTGCAAGCAGCGATGAAAGGGCCATCGGATCCGGGGCCACCGCTTCACAATTTAACATCACTAAGGCCTTTAGATGAGACTGACCAAATATGATGTTGATCTGATTAAAGTTTCATGAGTTTTCGAGCATGTTTAGGCCCTCAATTCATTTCGGGGAAGAAGAATGATAGACTGAGCAATTCCAATAGGGTCGTTGAATACGGACAAACAGCGGCATACAGGAAGGTGTCTCTCTCTCTCTCTCTCTCTCTCTCTCCATCCTGAGGCCGATTTACCACTGTAGCCCATAAGTTTCTGTTTCCTCCGACTGTTGTTTTCCGAAACGCAGGAGCAACAGTTCAAAAACACAGCAAAAGTGAGAGGAACCGTAGAGACGGAAGGAAACCAGAAAGACAGCGTGCTTTACCTTCCAGAGGAGTGAGGTTAGAACCCTTTTTTCCATCCAGGCCATGCTGAGAGTACTGTTTGAGCAGATTCTGAGCCTTACGGATCGTGCCTGCTCCCATCAACACCGAAACAGAGAGAAAGAGACAGAGAAGGGGGGATAGTAGCAGGGTGTGTAAGGAGGAAAACAGAGGAAGACACCGTGAGGTAGAGGAAGAGGAAGGGCGTCTGAAACCCTGTTCACCAGAGGAACAACTGAGAGAAATCCAGATCCTTCCGTGACTAAAGCACACCACAGCGGTCACACACACACACACACACACACGGTCCAACGTTAACCTCTGACAGACGGCAAATGAGAGTTACAGAAATAAATGGCAGCTCCTGTTTGTTGGAACTGTAACTTTACCCAGTCAAACTTCTAGAAGGGATTTTCTTGCTTCCAGTAGAAATATCTGAATGTTCTTAAAAGGGACAGTACACCCAAAAATGAAGATTCATGTCGTTCCAAACCTGCATGAGTTTCTTTCTTCTGCTGAACACAAAAGAAGATATTTAGATGAACGTGTTGATGGTAGCCATTGTATTTTTTCCCATACTATGGAAGTCAATGCCCACCGTCAACAGAAACAAGAATTTTGAGCAACTTGAAGGTGAAAAAATGATGACAGAATCTTAATTTTTGTGTGAACTGTCCCTTTAAATCAGGATACATTTATTTGAGATGCAAAATGACACAAGATGTCTTGTTTTCTGAGAAACTGGAAAAATCAAGTGAGTTCATGCTTAAAACAAGAAAAAACATCTAATTTGGCATAATCTGACATGAGCAATTCAAATAAAAAAACAAAAAAGTCTCGTAAAGAAAACATTAGTTGCAACTTGCATGGAAAATTGTGTGGAAAATTCACTGTCAAATCGTGAGGAAAATTCACTGTCAAATCTTATAAGTCTACATTTTTTAAATTAAACTAAAGATTTAGATTTTTTTTAACAATTTAGGCTACCTGAAACATTATTATTTGCTAGAAAAAATATGTTTTTAAATACATGGGTAAAATTAGTGAGCTTTTGTGAAGATTATTAATAAATAAAGAGATGATTTGTTATTTATAGTATTTTTATTTGGGAGCCGTAATACATAATGCTTAGATAATCAAGGTATCTTGTTAATTTGCTTATTTTTTGAAGGAAAAATAAAGCACGGTAAATACTCTAATATATTTTTATGAATTAATATTGTTTTGTTAATTGGTATGTTAATATGATGAAGTGTAGTATTGTAATATTTATTGTAATAAATATAATATAAAATAATAATAATATAATAGTATTCCTCATATTAAGCCACAAAAACAAAAATATAAGACACAAATTCTGATGTAATGAAAAGACTTGACACAAATTATATTAATATAAGTGGAAAAAATATTAGCATAATGACAAATATATATTTTTAACAAAAATAATACAGATTTTTACCAAAGTTTGATGGTGTGTAATAATATTTCACATTTATTTATAGCTGGTAGACTTTCTCAGTTGACTCGTCATTAGCAGGACTGACAAAAAGTTAATTTTGGACCTTGCTTACTCACACACTCACACACACACACACACACACACACACACACACACACACACACACACACACACACACACACACACACACACGCTACAGTACGTTTGCAGTGCACACAAATATCACATCACATATTATCACAGTGTCTACAGCGAACACGACAAACACACTGAGGAGAAAATACAACTGGTTAATCAAACACAGCTATTGATCTACAGCATTGTGTCATGATCAGTGATGTTAATATCAGCGCTGCTCCAGAATATCACAACAATGAAACTTATACTAAACACAAACATGTGAGAGCATGTGTCTTAAAGGGGTCATATCATCATTTATGTCATGTCAGTTTCCCATCATCATTTCATTTTTCAAGAGCATTTACACTCCTCTCTAACAGGCTGTCGTTATAGATGTGTGTGTGCAAATGAGCTCTATTATGACTGGATAAACATTAAATGTGTTGATATGTAAAGAAAATTGTTGTAATCATGAAGAGCCATTCTTGCAGATTAGAAACCTTTGGTGTTAGAATATGTAAATCATTTAATCATGAATCAAAATATCAAAAAATGTGATTGTCCCCTTTAATAAGCAGTGAATGTGCAGTAGATGGTCAAGCATGACAAAGACGCTGGCGTTGTGTTAGAGAGGGCCGGACAGTCACCGTGCGCATGCACTGAGTGTTAGTAGAAAACAAAGCACTTCCTTTCTCACTGTTGAGACCCTTCATGTGCAATAGAGTGATGTTAGCCAACAAAACGTGCCCTCCACACAGAGAAAACACAGTGTGCAAGACACAAGCGTTACAACAGAGACAGGAGAAGAGCCGGCTATACAGATTAAAACACTAGGACTAGTTAACCGGATTAATAACAATAATATGAAAATCAATCAACCTGGCTGATATATTAATCTATCGCAACTGTGTGTGTGTGTGTGTGTGTGTGTGTGTGAGTAAAGGTGAAGTAAGCGATTTCTGAGAAACGCTGTTGAAAGTGGAGCGGACAGAACGGCAAAACACACTTGGGCTGCGTCCCAAACCTGGAAAATACTGCCTTCCGAGGACCAGTTTCAAGGTAGGAAGGCATGAAGGCACGTCCGAATCTAATGTTAGCTTCACTTCCTGTGTCCTGAGTAGGGCTGGGGATCGTTTTTTTTTTTTGATACCGGTGCCAAACCGATACTTTTAAAACGGTACCGGTGCCTGAACTGATACTTTAACTACAAAACGAAGGTGGATGAGATTAAAGAATGGCTTTTTATTGATTTTTTTATTATTTAAATTGAACAATTTATTACAAGTTTAAAGTTGACTAATAAATAAATACAAAACACAATTTACTTAACAAATTCACAGTAAAACTAAAGCCACCTGACCCAACTACCACAGGCCTAGTTTAACTCTAAATCACAGTTACAGTAATAACAGCACAGTCTGTGATCTTGGTCTGCTACAAACCAGCTTCAAGCTTCAGCTTTATTTTGCAGAAATATGACCATATTCTCTGGCTAAATATTTTAGAACGCATCGCCTTTTTGTTTCCATGGCGACACGTCATGCTTCTCACATGACACACAGCTCAGCTGTATCGGGTTTATTTCGCTTTTTATTTTTTAATTAAAAATATTCACAAACTTGCTAACTATGTCATGAACTATCTGATATTCTGATTTTCAAATATGTGTGAGTGAATGTGTGTTAGTTGATCTATACTGCGGGCTGGGCGGCGCCACGTTAGTTTGCGCCTCAGAGAATCGGATCTGTCGGATTAACATCACGTAAATTCATCTTCGTCTCATGAAATACATGAAAGTAAGTGACCGCTGAACTGGGAGAAGAATAGAGGAAACTATAGAGTTGCTATATAATGTGTATCTGATATGAATAAAACACATAGTCAAGTTGTAACTGTCTGAAAGGATTGTTTTTGCCGCTTCAATAGACATCAGTGTGTGTTTTTTGCTAGTACTTATGAGCATTTAAATGTCTGAAACATAAAATAAACATGATGTGGTTGAAAACACTGAGTAGTTGTGAAATGTGATGAGCGCTGAGCGTGTCTGTCTCTGGCTCGGCGCCAGCCAAAACGCGAAAGCACTTTTGAATTTAAGTGGCACCGAAATCTGCGTTCTGATTCGGTCCGGTACATACCGGCTATATAGGGGTTTCCATACCCAACCCTAGTTTTTACCAACATTTTCCCCTTCTGATGTCATTTTCACACGAGAAATTACTGTGTAGTAATTGTATATTTGTATGTAGTAATTAAATATTTGTTTAGTTCTCACCAAAGCTCTCTCTATTTAGCTGTACATCATTAAACGGTTACACTGCCTAAGAAGTCGGTCCGAAATCAGTTTCGTGAGGTGTCTTCATACACAAATGCTGCCTTACAAGCCACTGTCTGATAAGGCAGCGAGGCAATGAGTCACTGCCTAGGTTTTCGGACGCAGCCTTGTAACCAATCAGCAATAAGGGGCGTGTCCACTCATTAAGGGGGAGGTGCCTGTGTTGCATGGCACATTAGTGGGGTGGAGCTATCAAGATAGGGGTGTGTTTGTTTTGGTAATTTCAAATATCAACAGCGTTTCTCAGAAATCGCTTACTGCACCTTTAAGACACATGAAGAGAATGATTTGTGTCTATATGGTTCATAAAGCCACTCTTAGACGAACACGCCGACTTTTTGGGAGCTTATTCACCGTATCCCCCAGAGTTAGATAAGTCCATACACACCATTCTCATCTCTGTGCCATAACTCTGTCTGATGCACCAGCCGCTAGCCTAGCTTAGCACAAAGACTGGAGGTGAATGGCTCCAGCTAGCCTACTGCTCAGTAAGTGACAAACATAACAACATTTTCCTATTTACATGTTGTGATGTGTGTAGTTACATCGTGTACTAAGACCGACGGAAAATGAAAAGTTGCGATTTTCTAGACCGATATGGCTAGGAACTTGTCTGGCTATCACCAGATCAAGCTCGATTTAAGATTGAACATTGGTCCGGGGAGTCTGCTCTGTATTTTCTACGGCACAAGAGGCGTGATCAACGAGCATAATTCAAATAACTCTGTACGCAATTGGATAGTCCTTCAACCAATCAGACCACAAGAGGCGTGATCAACGGGACACGACCCATCGCTTCTCTATCCGTCATCGTGTTAAACGCGCTAATAGCGAGCCAGGTGGATAAGCCGGTCTGTGATTGGTGTAACAGAAGCAGTAGAAATGAATGTACAGGTTTCCAGACTCTAAATCAAATCGCTGGTGGTTTACCCACTCTAGCAAGGAACTATACTCTCATTCCATATTACGCAGCGCCTGAAAATAGGCTAACTTCCGTAAACATAACCAGCCGTTTACCTCCAGTCTTTGTGGTAAGCTAGGCTAGCGGCTGGTGTGTCAGACAGAGTTATGGCATGGAGATGAGAATGGTGTGTATGGACTTATCTAACTCCGGGGGATACGCTGAATAAGCTAAAGTCCCAAAAAGTTGGCGTGTTCCTTTAAATAATTTGCCATTTGATCTGTACGACACTTTATGCAAGAACGGAAAATGATTTGTGTACTGAGCTGAATGCAGCAAAAACAAAAATGGCTGCATTAAGATTTTGAGAAAATGTTGTTCAGCTTGTGTTCAATGAATGCGGCCCATCGAGCGCAAATATTCACCATAACAGGATATATCACTCTAGCGCTGTCAAAAGTGCCGACCGCGATACCAAGTCGGTACTGAAATGATAGAAATGTGACGCTTTGAGCGCTGTTGAGCTGGAATCATAAAGACCTCGAACTGGCCATTGTGCTCTCACACTCTTGGATGTGTCTGTGATTGGCTATAATGATACAAAGTGCACAGGAGTGTTTGAAAGTGTTTTGAAAGCGGGATCGGGAGCGTTTGAAAGCACAAGCAGGCGTCGACCAGCGGACCGGTAGGCTGATAGGCGCCTGCATTCAAACACTCCCGTGTGTATCTGTGCTCTGTGAAAAGCATCATTGATGTATATTTATAACATGTTTTTGAAGCGCTGGTCATTGTAGCCAATCACAGAGGAGCGCGAGAGCACAATGGCCAGTCAGAGGTGTTTATGATTCCGCTCACCAGCGCTCAAAGCGTCACATTTGTAAAATTCCAGTATCGACTTGGTAAAAAAAAATATCGGCATACACAACCATACAAAAGTTTGGGGTCAGTAAGAATAGTAAAAAAAAGAAAAGTATACTTTTATTCGGCAAGGATGCATTAAATGCATCAATAATAATTCAAATAAATGCTTTTGAACCTTCTATTCAAAGAATCCTGATAAAATGTATGACAGTTTCCACAAAAATATGAATTTTCAACATTGATAATAATCATAAATGTTTCTTGAGCTCAAATCATCATATGAGAATGATTAGTAAAGGGTCATGAGACACTGAAGACTGGAGTAATGATGATAAATTCAGCTTTGATCACAGGAATAAATTACACTTTACTATATATTCACATAGACAACAGCTGATTTACATTATAATAATATTTCAAAATTTTTACTGTATTATTGATCATATAAATTCAGTTTTGATCACTGGAATAAATTACACTTTACTGTATAGTCACATAGAAAAGAGTTATTTTAATTTGTAATAATATTTCACAATTGTACTGTATTTTTGATCAAATATATGTAGCCTTTATGAGCATTTGAATTTAATATGTTTAATAGAAATGATTAAATATATAACAATTATTAAATTCAATTATGTACAGTATTTTCAAAACATTACACAAATCTTACTGACCCCAAACTTTTTTTTTTTTGGTTCGCCACAAATGCCATTTGTGTTTATCGTAATAAACGTGTGTCACTATAATTTTTGGCCAGCAAATTTGACTTTGAGTCACATGTGACAGGCCTTACATAAACACAATGTATCCTGATCTGTCGCATATGTGTGTGTGTGTGTGTGTGTGTGTGTGTGTGTGTATAACGTGAAGCTCTAGCTGTGCAAACAGAAGCAAGCGATGGACACGTCACACAATAACGCTGCAACTTTACCTGGGATGTAGACTGACATCATCAGACACGAGTGAGACACAAGAGAAATGAGTCGGTTAGTGAGAACACACACTAGGAAGAGGAAAAGAGGAGAACTGGACAGGAAATGAGGTCATGGAAGACAGATACACCTGAGTGCCATCCATCAGGAGCCCACGGAGACCCGATCTGGTGAGGTCAAGGGTTAAAGGTCACTGACCTGGTCTTTTGGGAGCCTTCTTGGTGGGCGTCTCCTTGCGTTTGGTCTGTACGGCGGGGGAGTGGATGGCAGAGCTGGCGCTGTTCTTACGGAAATGCTCCTTCAAACCCTTAATGGACCGATCCAGCTGACTGGACCGGACCTGGAAATACACGTTCATGAAGTCTGCAGACACACAAACACACACACACGACGTGAGATTTCAAACATCCTCGTCATACAGGTCTAATGGTGCGTTCACACTGGACGCGAATGTATCACGATATAAGTGTTTCATATCAGTCGATATCGATAATTATTGATATGTTTTATGACCTATTTAAAATAGGGTAAATATTTTACATTTAAACATATTTTTATTTTAAACGTAACCTTCCTCTGATTATAATCCCCTCAGTTATAAAGGTAGAAATGTCAGCACAACCAAGGAAAACACTCAAATAATTAAAATTTCAACACAAGTCTAAAATCACAATGAACACTCAGTTATCTCTTAACATTAAGGTGCAGTGCCTCCGTTATTTCTTTGTAACTGTTAGCGTTTAGATACTTAGCACTGATGCAGAGTAACATTACCTCTCCATGTAGTTTCAAAGGCTGAATCTGAAATCGCCCCCTATACCCTTAAATAGGGCACTATTTGAAGTGAGTGAGTGAAGTGACTTGTGGCCAAGTATGGTGACCCATACTTGGAATTTGTGCTCTGCATTTAACCCATCCAAGTGCACACACACAGTAGTGAACACACACACTCACACCGTGAACACACACCCGGAGCAGTGGGCAGCCATATTGCTGCGGCGCCCGGGGAGCAGTTGGGGGTTCGGTGCCTTGCTCAAGGGTCACCTCAGTCATGGTATTGAGGGTGGAGGAGGGCGCTGGTTATTCACTCCCCCCACCGACAATTCCTGCCGGACCTGAGACTCGAACCCGCAACCTTCCGGTTACAAGTCCGACTCTCTAACCATTAGGCCCCGACTGCCCCCTTTTTTGACGGCACAGCCATTTGTAGTGGTGTCCGAAACCATAGTGGACATTATTGAGTGCACTCATTCTATCCCACTTTGCACCGCAATAACGAGTGTACAGCTGATGAACACACAGCGGCTGTCCGAATTCACTCACTCGTTTTCATTCACTCCTTCAAGTGAACTGTATTAGTAGATTAAAGGGCTGGTTCCGTGTTTTTTTTCTAGGCTTGGTTGTGTTTATGGGGCGCAGTATAACATGTCTTAAAGGTCCTGTTCTTCGTGATCACAGTTTTCAAACTTTAGTTAGTGTGTAATGTTGCTGTTAGAGCATAAATAATACCTGTAAAATGATAAAGCTCAAAGTTCAATGCCAAGCGAGATATTTTATTTGACAGAAGTTCCCTTTCAAAGCCTACAGCGAACGGCCGGTTTGTTCTACATCCCTGTACTTCCTGCTTTAATGACGTCAGTAGAACAGTTTGTTGACTAACCTCCGCCCACAATACGCAAAAAAGTGGGCGTGGTCTTGTTGCTCTCCCACGTGGAGAAGAGGAAGTGTTGCGTTTGTAGAGTGTGTTTGTCGCCATGTCGTCCAGACGCTGTTATTTTCATCCTGGAGTCAAATCACCTTTGTTTGGTCTTCAGGGGCTGTAGTTTGAGTGTGTTCATCTCCCCGTTATGGTAAGAGGCGCGACCTCTCCGGTCAATGTGCGCTAAGCTGCTGTCCAATCACAACACGGGAACCGCTGGCACAATCAGAACTCGTTACGTGTTTCTGAAGGAGGGACTTCATAGAACGAGGAAATTCTCAAGCCGTTTTGAGGACAGTGAAAACAGCGGTATACAGATAAGTACATTGTGTGAAAAATACAGTGTTTTTTTTACACGCGAATCATGAACACGTTATATTGCACACTGTAAACACAATCAAAGCTTCAAAAACAAAGGAAAAACGGGACCTTTAATACTTCTTTTTTTTTTTAAAACGCCATATTTTTCTTATATTTGACCTTTATTCCACACCGCTGTCTCCACTGTCCTTTGAACGGCTCGTTTGCTTCCTGCTTCTGTGAAGCCCATCCCTCCGAAAAACACAATGGTCTTAGATTGGTCAGATGGCAAAATGTAGTTTGTAGTTGTGCAACAGCTCTCTCTCTTTCGTAATGACGGCGACGTGGCCTCGCCCACTTTGTTGTGTGTTCGCGGGGGCAGTGTTTATGTTAATAGCAGGTGTTTATGATGTCACCAACCCGGGAAGAAGCTTGTTGTAGTCCAAACCGGCCATTTTTGTAGGCAATAAACTGCCATAACTTTAAAAGACAATATCTCTGTTTGCATTGAACTTTCAGCGCTGTAACTTTGCAGATACTGTTTATGCTCAAGCAGCGACATTACACACTAACTAAAGTTAAAAAAGTGAAATCGCATGCTGGAATAGTGATTGAGGGTTTAGGGGGCGATTTCGGATTCAGCCAAAGTCAAGAATAGCACAACGACGAGCGCTTCGAGTATAAACACGTCCCCAAACGAACGAGGCGCGCGCTGTCAGCGGAGGCTCGCGCTGCGGAGCCAGATGAAAGTATAAACAAGACAGTCTTGCATAATTTGCAGACGACATTGGTCTGACTACGGTCAGACTTATAAAATCCAAAAAACTGCCATACTGGTGAGCTGAGCTGACTTGTTTTCCTGTTTTATCAACAATTTCCTCGCTCGCTGCATCACTCATTTTCCACTAATCACTTCACGCCGGTTCTGTTACTGAAAAATGAATCCAACACGAGACAACGATATGGCGCAACCAAACCTGATACAGTTACCTGATTGGCTGTTAGCCTGTCACACCCTACGTGCTTGGTTACCAGAGAGCGAGTGCCTTTGTTCATGCAACCAAACTTGCTTCGCAACCTCAACCTGGTTTCTTCCGACGAAGAAAAAGAAATTAATTATCAAACGTTTTATCGAACGCATTTTTTATTGATATCGATTACGTGTCTATCGCGATACATATCGTTATCGTTTTATCGCCCAGCCCTTAACAGTAGTATTTTAACAAAGAAGACGTGTGAACACAGCCCATGTCAGCCATTTCTCAACGAGACGAGCCGCTGGCAGAAGCTCCGCCCATGACGCAAATTCATTTCTGTTGTGAAGTGAATGTCATACGCGAATGAAGCAAGTAAACTAAAAATGTTTAAAGGGTTAGTTCACCCAAAAATGAAAATTCTGTCATTAATTACTTACCCTCATGTCGTTCGACACCCGTCAGACCTCCGTTCATCTTCAGAACACAAATGAAGATATTTTAGTGTAAATCTGATGGCTCTGAAAGGCCTCCATTGGCTCAATGCACTGTTCACTCTCAAGACCCTTAAAAGGCACTAAAGACGTCGTTACAAAGTCCATCTCACTACAGTGGTTCTACAATAACTTTATGGAGTGACGAGAATAGTTTTTGTGCGCAAAAAAACCCTAAATAACGACTTATATAGTGATGACGATTTCAAAACACGGCATCATGAAGCTTCGAAGCGTTATGAATCAATGAGTCGATTCAGCAGTTTGAATCGCCAAATTTCAGCAGTTTGACACGCGATCCGAATCATGATTCGACTCACTGATTCATAACGCTTCGAAGCTTCATGAGGCCGTGTTTTGAAATCGTCATCACTATGTAAGTCGTTATTTAGGGGTTTTTTTGCGCACAAAAACTATTCTCGTCACTCCATAAAGTTATTGATGAACCACTGTAGTGAGATGGACATTGTAACGACGTCTTTAGTGCCTTTTAGGGGTCTTGAGAGTGTAAAGTGCCATTGAGCCAATGGAGGCCTTTCAGAGCCATCAGATTTACACTAAAATATCTTCATTTGTGTCTGAAGATGAACGGAGGTCTGACGGGTGTCCAACGACATGAGGGTAAGTAATTAATGACAGAATTTTCATTTTTGGGTGAACTAACCCTTTAAGCGAATAGCGCGATTTATTCGCCACATAAGAGAAAAGCGCGCGTGTGTGTGTGTGTGCACCTTGGTTGCGTCCGTACTCCACCAGCCAGGCAGAGATGCAGATGATGTCCTGCAGTGCGGCTTCGGGCAGATGCTCGAGCGTCACGTCTTCCTGCACCTCCATGTCCTCGTCTCCTCCAATGGCGTCCAGGATGAGGACGGGCGGCACTGGCTTACTGTACCGCGTCAGCTGACCGCGAAACTCCGCCTCCAGCAGCTCCTTTCCCTTCTCGAAACGAGCTTTCTGCAACACGACAGGCCTCGCTGATCAACACGCTACTCAAACTGAAGGATTGTGAGAGGACGAGGGACGTACCACTGTGTTGAGCTCAGGGCTGTCGGGATTGTTGTCCTGGAAATACTCCACAGCCTTCTGGATCTTTGCAATGCAGGCCAGATACTCGTCCAGACGACCAGACGGGCTGCAAGAGAAGAAGTGATCGACCCGTGTGAGAGCATGAGGATGGATGGATGGAACTAAACGAGTCTTGTCGCACTCACCCTTCCCGGATGATCTTGTCGGTGTCTTTGGCCACATGATAGTAACTGATGACGTGATCCATGCAGGACAGGGTTTTGTCCACGTTCTCCTGCAGTCGCTGCAGATTCTCCGTCTGCTTATGAACCGGGATTATGGAGTTCTCCAGCTGCATCAGACGACTCTCAAACGACGACAGGATGGACACCTTCACCAACCCAAACATTCATGGGTTCAGTTATTCAAATTAACTACAATGTGTACAGCTCTTACACACACACACACACACCCAGACACACGCTCAGACCCACAAACACACACAGACTCACACGCTCAGACTCACACACACACACAGACAGACACACACGATCAGGCTCACACACAGACACACACACACACGCTCAGACTCACACACACACACCCAGACACACGCTCAGACCCACACACACACACACACACACACACGCTCAGACCCACACCCACACGCTCAGACTCACACACACACACACACGCTCAGACACACACACGCTCAGACTCACACACACGCTCAGACTCACACACACGCTCAGACCCACACGCTCAGACCCACACACACACGCGCTCAGACTCACACACACACACACACACTCACGTTTGTTTTTGTGAAATGTGAGGACATTCCATAGGCGTAATGGTTTTTATACCGTACAAACTGTATTTTCTATCCCCTTACACTGCCCCTGCCCCTAAACCTACCCATCACACACACACACACACACACACACACACACACACACACTGCCCCTGAACCTACCCATCACACACACACACACACACACACCCTGCCCCTGCCCCTAAACCTACCCATCACACACACACACACTGCCCCTAAACCTACCCATCACACACACACACACACACACACACACACACACACACACACACACACACACACACACACACACACACACACACACACTGCCCCTAAACCTACCCATCACACACACACACACACACACACACACACACACACACACACACACACACACACACACACAGCCCCTAAACCTACCCATCACACACACACACACACACACACACACACTGCCCCTAAACCTACCCATCACAGGAGACTGTGCAGTTTACTCTCTGTGAAAAAAACCTCATTCTGTGATTTATAAGCATTTTGAAAAGTGAGGACATGGGGAACGTCCTCATATTTCACCCTCTTTTTGTAATACCAGTGTAATACCCATGTCATTATACACATTTGTGTCCTGATATTTCACAAAAACATGCCCCCCCCCCCCCCGCCCACACACACACACACACTCAGACTCACTCACACACAGACAGACTCACACACACTCAGACTCACTCTCCCACACACACTCAGTCTCACACACAGACAGACTCACACACACACTCAGACTCTCTCTCCCACACACACTCAGTCTCACACACACACTCAGACCCCCCCCCCCCCCCCCCCCGGCGTAATGGTTTTTATACCGTACAAACTGTATTTTCTATCCCCTTACACTGCCCACACACACACACACACACACACACACACACACACACACACACACACACACACACACACTCTCTTCTCTCTCTCTCTCTCACACACACACACACACACACACACACACACACTCTCTCTCTCTCTCTCTCACACACACACACACATCATCCTCATCATCATCATCTCTCACCATTCCTTTAGTCAGCTGATCGCTCTTCTCCAGGCTTTCACGAATGAAAGACAGAGTTTCTTGTTCCTGGAGATTATAAATAAAACACACACATCAGGAATTATAGACACTATAAAATATACGAAACTCTCAAAGTAAATACACCCCATCAACATGGCATTTTCATTTTTCTATCATGAAGCTTTTAAGATGCTTTGTGGCGTTGTTTTCATGTCAATATTGCATATTTTCATTGTAGTTGATCGCAAATGACATTGATAACACCCGCTCCCTGATCACGGGATTCTCATGTTATTCTTCATTCTTCCTGTTTTTCCGGACCTGTTTGAGTTTGTCCTCGATCACTCGCTTCCGAGCGGACGCGTCTTCGGTCGGGATCATCCTGACGGGCAGAGATGTGATGGAAATGACAGCTGGATTCGTCCAGATCAATGATAAATCCACAATAATAATACAACATTAACGTGAAGACAGCGGAAACAACACAACCGGTAGTGAATCACAACATATACAAAATAAAAGTCCAACCGTCAAACAATTCCAGTTCCGAATAAGCATTATGAATAACGAACGAATAAAGATAATTAAATACAATAAATAATAATAATTTATACTACAGGGCCGTTGAATGTTTGAATCTGATTGGCTGATGAACGTTCTGAGGTGTGCAGTTATTTTCTGGGAGACGCACAGCGAACGTAGTTCCAGGCAGCTCTCTTGACCGCATTACAGTTCCATATCACTGCGCATAGTTAACTGTAATAACGGAAATTACAGGACTAAAAAACAACAATATGACAGACGATTTTCCTAAAGTAAATCTTAATATTTACAGTGAATATAAAACGTTCAACAACTCTCTCTCTCTCTCTCTCTCTCTCTCTCTCTCTCTCTCTCTCTCTCTCTCTCTCTCATTCTCTTTCTAATAACTTTATTAATAACTGCAGTAGAATGCTATCAACGGCTCAAGCCTTCGTTAACAGCTTTAAAATGACGTTTCGGAACTAGCAAAAGAGCTGTTGGATGAGACGCGGAAGAAATAGTCCTACTCACAATAGCGATTTAAGTACAAAAACCGGACGAATCCCATTACATATATAATCGGATCGATGTCTTGAGGTGTGGTAACCGTAGTATAAGCGGAATAATTGACTCCGGGCCGTTCAATTATTAGAATGATAATGCACACCCGAGGTGTAACGGCCACTCCGCTTCGCATCACCACCTCGGGTGTGCATTATCATTCTAATAATTGAACGGCCCGTCGTCAATTATTCCTTACATAATTGGCCAAACCCACAATATTTTATAATTAAAAACATAGAGAGAGAGAAAAAAAGCACAAGTTCGCAAGTAAAATGCCTTCAAATTTATGGTGAATATTGAAATATTACATGGACACCAAAGTCATAAATATCATTCCAAGGAAACGCATGAACTGATAAAAATATATACCTTAATTGTAGTTCTGCCTTAGATCCAAATAATGCTTTATTTAATTAAAAACAGCTTTAGATGAGCAAAAATGGGACTCTGATTTTGTAATGTTTTTTGATAATGTGTGGTGATGGTGGATTACTTCACCAAGCCAGAGATTCAGGGCGGCTCCAGTTTTACCCAAAAACTCCATTTATTTCTTGAATTTCACTGAACATGAGATACAATCACTCGATCATCAACTTTCATATCATTAGCTAGAGAAAGTGTATACAATCTCCTCTCCCTTTTATAATTTACGGCAGTATATAAATATGTACAGAAAACAGAAGCATGATGCATGATGTCATGCAATATTTTAAAACAAAACAGAATCTTTGTATTCTTTAAGTTAATTATTATTATTAAAAAAAATAATAATAATAATGAAGTTAAACACATTTTTAAATGTCAAACACGTGGTTGTGGTTGACAAATTGTAGAAAACAAGTTACACAAATCAGCTAACCAAGTAAAAATTTCCCTAAACTTCACATCAATCTGTTAAAAATGAACATGTGCATCGATGGAAACGGCGTGTGAATTCTGCAGGCATTCCTTCCTAAGATTCCTCTTGTTTAGTGAAAGCCTGAAATTAAAAACACACAACAAAATGGAGTTACGTACTATATCAGTGTCAAATTAAGTTAGGCTACTATTAAAGTGATAGTTTACCCAAAAATCAAAGTTCTGACATTTCCTAACCCTCATGTCCGTCCAAACCATAATAGTGTGCACACCAAAAGCGAAGTGAACATTCACATCACATTACTCGCTCTTGTTCACTCACGGGATAACTTGTTTTTCGCATCACTTGCGCGAATAAAAATGTGTTTTCACAAATCAACATTTCTTTCTGCCATGGTTTTCATCATCAAACATATGTTGGCCGCTTCCAGCACTACTTGAGGATGACGGGCATAGATATACATAATAAAGGCTAGATGTCTTATGGCGGAGTCTCTAACGTCATCACTGGCGGCCATCTTGTCACAGGCAAGCTTTCTGGCGGGCTCTGTGGTGCCTGATGTAAGGTGAGTGATCTGAACACAAATACTCTTATCTCGCTGAAATCTTGACGGATTTACAAATTATTTGGTTCCTTACAAACGTTATTAACGTGGCTATAATTCTGGATGCTTGAACAAATTATGAATAATTATTCATAAGTATGCAGTGGCATAACTACATCTCTGACGTTTATAACAAACCAAACAGTTTGTAAATCGGTAGAAAATTGAGCAAGTTATGGTTATTTAAAAAGTAGATGCACCATTAACACACAATAAGCGAGCTGACTGTGACAAGATGACCGCCAGGTGCGGACGTCAACCTCCATTGGCCAGCAGCGCGGTTGAGATATCTAGCCTTTATTATGGATATCTATGATGACGGGTGCCCAGTTTGGTAACCTGTCAAACCAGACATGTCAATAAGCTCTTCACTGATTATTGATTATCGTCGCCCGGTGCAAATTCGCGTCTTTGCATTGACTTTGAATGCAATCTACTCGCGTAAATAATAAAATTTGCGTTTGGTGTGAACCAAGCGGCTCCTCCCGCAGTTTCTCTTGAAGCCGATACAGAAGTGACTTAAACTGCAGTTCATGAACTGGCCACTAGAGAGCGGCTCCAGAAGGAGCAGAATCTCATTGAGCTCATGTTAAAATGGCCAACTTTACAGCAGAAGAACACATGTTTACAGTCTGGGACACATTGTGCTTTTGGTCTGTACGGCTAATTTTGTCCTTCATGACGACTGTAAGGGGGGGAATTTATTAATAACTCATTCGTTTACATTATATAAAGCCTTAAAGTTCTGCATAATTAAGGGCGTGGCCACTTTGAGTGACAGGTGGATTGTTGTTTGTCTGCTGTCTGTTAGTCATCGCGTCACTTAAGCTCCGCCCACGTCCCGCCTCTTTGCCCATTTTCTGTTATACGGGAGTGACGCGCTGACAAGATGGCAACGGCTGCACTTTACACTTCAAAACTGCTCTTCAGATCCTATGAGTGACGTCACGGACACTACTCCATATTTTTTTAACAGTCTACGGTGTGAACAAACCATAAGACTTTCGCTCATCTTCAAACCACAACTGAAGAATTTCTAATGGAGCATTCAAACATGGTAAATGGAAGCTAAAGCATGCTTGATTGATGAGCGAGAACCAATGAGGTTCATTCTCGCCTGTCACATGGCTAGAGTTGGGTATCGTTTGGGTTTTTTACGATACCGGTGCCAAATCAATACTTTTAAAATGGTATCGATGCCTAAACGGTGCCTGAACTGAAAAAAGTGCCACAAAACTACGGTGGATGACATTAAAGGGTAACTTCAGTGATTTAGCATTAAGCTTTGTATTTAAACTGGGTCATTTATGCAGTAGAAATGTGAAATTATTTTTGAATTTGGTGCCTTCTAGACTGGGAAAAGACAGAAAATGTATTTTTGTCTCATGTGGATGAAAGAAAACAAATCCCAGAATGCACTTGCTTCGCTGCCCTACGAGGCCACTCCGTACACCGTCATTTTGATCTTCATAGTAATACAATCACAGAACCAATGAGGTCGGAGCTGCGTTTACCATATTGGCACTGATTAATGTGAATCAAAGCTAGATTAAATATGTTCATCATATAAAGCAATCATATCTCATCACAAGACTATATATACTTTATGAACGAGTTTCAATGGAGAGAAACGGGTTTGGAATGACATGAGAGTGAGCAACAACTTTCGTTTTTTGAGTGACATTCATAAATGCTAATGGCTTGTGAACACACCTGCTTTAGAAACTGCCTTCCGAAGTAATTTGTTGCCATGCTCTTCAGGTTTGTTCTGGCTCCCACTTTACAGCGCACATATCCGTAGAGGTTCGCTCCCTGTAACACCACTCCCATAATCACCACCGCCTGCCCGAGGAAACAAGATTACTCACAGGAGGACTTCAAACATGAAAGATTAGCGTCTATGCAACACCTGTAGAGCAGGCAGACAGCTGAAGCCGAGAACTCACCAGCCATTTTAACTTGAGCGAGATGAGTGTAGAGAAAGCAAAAATGACCCAGATGACGGGGCAGATGATCAGACCCAGCCAGAAGATGCGAGACTCTGCGTTTGAGGAGCGTGATGCTGAAGACTGAGTCCCGGTGGCCTGTAAACACACACGGATATAGACAGGACATCAATGGAATTGGCTGGCAGTCAATCAATCGGTGGTTTTCAAAAGAAATGAATACATTTATTCAGCAAGGAAGCGTTTAATTAATCAAAAGTGACATTTATAATGTTACAAAAGCTTAAAATGTTTCTTGAGCAGCAAATCATCATATCAGAATGATTTGTGAAGGATCATGTGACACTGAAGATTGGAGTAATGATGATAAATTGAGTAATATTTTAGTAATATTTCACTATTTTTACTGTATTTTTGCAGCTTTGGTGAGCAGAAGAGAGGCTTCAGTCGTTTTATCTAAGGCCAAAATAATTAATTATGACAAATTTTGACTTTTATCCTCATTATTTTGAATTATGACACACAATTGTCCAAATTGACATAATTTGAATAATTGATTTGTGAAGGGTCATGTGACACTGAAGACTGGAGTAATGATGATAAATTCAGCTTTGATAACAGGAATAAATTACACTTATATACTATATATTCACACAGAGAACAGATGATTTACACTGGAGTAATATTTCACTATTTTTACTGTATTTTTGCAGCTTTGATAAGCAGAAGAGAGGCTTCAGTTGTTTTATCTAAGGCCAAAATAATTAATAATGACTTTTATCCTCATTAATTTGAATTATGACACACTTATTCAAAATTATGACGTCCAAATTGACGTTATAATTTCAATTTATGTTATTATTTTGATTTGTCATGATTTACTCAAGTCATAATTTTAATTTAGTACGTCAACTTTTACTTTTTAAGTGGTAATTTTGACTTGGTATTCCAGAATTTGTATGTCATAAATTCTACTTATATCATAATTTTTATTTAGTATGTCATAATTTTGACTTTATATCTCAAGTCTGATCATCTGACACTGAAGACTGGAGTAATGATGATAAATTCAGCTTTGATCACAGGAATAAATTACACTTTACTATATATTCACATAGAAAACAGTCATTTTAACTGTAATATAATATTTCATAATTTTTACTGTATTTCTGATCAAATAAATGCAGCCTTGGTGAGCAGAAGAAACAATCTTATCAACTTCGTGAACAGTAGTGTTAATAAATCATGTTTTTCTATAAATAAAGCAATTCATGCCCATATATCTAAATGGTATAGCAATAAAACAATTAAAATAAAAAAAAGTATGCCACCCAACCCTACTGTGTGTGTAATCGTACCTTTCTGGACTCAAACACCCAATGGCTTTTTCCATCATCATCCACTTGATTCCACCAGCGCAAACCCACCATCAAACGTCCTGTGATATTCTAGAATTAGACAAACACATATGCAGGACAAGTTACAAGCTGAACTTTAAAGGGACAGTTCACCCAAAAATGAAAATTAGCCCATAATTTACTCACCCTCAAGTCATCCCAGGTGTGTATGACATTCTTCTTTCAGACGAATAAAATCTGAGTTATATTACAAAAGTCCAGGCTAATCCAAGCGTTATAATAGCAGTAATAGTTGCTCTGTTTTTGAAGTCCATAAAAAGTGCATCTGTTCATCATATAACTGCTCCACGCGGCTCTGGGGTGTTAATAAAGGCCTTCTGAAGCGAATCGACGCATTTGTGTAAGAAAAATATCCATATTTAAAACTTTATCAAGTAAACTTTCGGCCGACCGCCTTCCATGGAAAAGTGTTGAATGTTGAAAGTGAAACTCAAGATGTGTTCGTGACGTCATGACGAGTCGACCTGGTCGCGTTAGTCTTTCGATCGGCAGGGAAACTTTCAACTATTTTTCCATAAATTGAACACGGAAGGCGGTCGGCCGAAAGTTTAATTGATAAAGTTTTAAATATGGATATTTTTCTTACACAAACGCATCGATTTGCTTCAGAAGGCCTTTATCAACACCCCAGAGCCGCGTGGAGCAGTTATATGACGGACAGATGCACTTTTTATGGATTTCAAAAACAGAGCAACTATGAATCAAATTATAAAGCTTGGATTAGCCTGGACTTTTGTAATATAACTCAGATTTTATTCGTCTGAAAGAAGAATGTCATACACACCTAGGATGACTTGAGGGTGAGTAAATTATGGGCTAATTTTCATTTTTGGGTGAACTGTCCCTTTAAGTTTAAGGGGATATATCATAGAAATATTACTTTTTCTGTGTTTTAAGTGCTATAATCGGGTCCCCGGTGCATCTACCAACCCAGAAAACGTGAAAAACCAAGCAGATGTCTTGTTAGTATTTGGCAGAGAATCCGATTGAGGCAGGAACTGTGTGGAGAGGGGGCGGAACACAGCAGCTCATTTGCATTTAAAGGCACATGCACGAAAACAGCCTTTTCTTGACTGTAGTCAGAAATGGGTATTTACAACATGGATTTATAAATTATTTGTTAGGTATTTTAAGCTAAAACTTTACAGACACTTCTGGGGACACCTGAGACTTAGGGTGCGTTCACACTTGTCATGTTTGGTTGGGTTAAAGTGAACCCTGGTGTGATTGCTCTGTTAGTGAGCGGTTCATTTGAACATATGTGAACGCTGCCATCCGAACCCTGGTGCGCTCCAAACAAGCGGACGAGACGCTAAATAGATGGGTCTCGGTCCACTTCCAAACCATCTCTGGTGCGGTTCGATTGATATATGAACGCAACACGGACCAAAGACATGTAAACCAACCAAAAACAGGACGTGATGTCACAAGATGCCGCCACAAGTCAGCTGATTTGACGATCGGTGTATCCAAAATGAGTAGAGGGCAAACGTGGAGCGAGGAGGTGAAGAGCCTCATCAATATAAGCAGATCTGCGTTTCTGCACAACGGAGGAAATCCTGCTGCTGTTCTGAATGTGTTGAGCATTTGATGAGCTCTTCGTGAGTTCTCAGCTGGACAAAATAAAACCATATGTACACGAATAAAATGATGGCGTTTCCTCCAGCACACAGCATTGTTTTGAATGTTCGGTAAGCAGCTCCGTCGTGAAATATACGTCATAAAAGCAGACCAATCAGGTTGTGACCGTATCCCTATGCCTTTTGTTCGGTAACTTTAGGTTCGCTGATAAAAATGCCAGTGTGAACGCTAAGCGGACCAGGAGTCAGGACTATATGTTTTGTTTTTGTTTTTTGGTCTGGACCAAACAAACCGAACTACAAGTGTGAACGCACCCTTAAATTACATCTTGAAAAAATGGGCATAAATGTAATATACATGGTTAAGCCTCGTGCACATCGGGACGATTATCGCCAGCGTTTGTCGAGATGTTTTTTGACGTGTCTTTGTGTTCATACACAAGCAATATTCACTGCGCCTCTTCTTCTTCGTCTACTTACTTCCTCTTCGTCGTCTTCTTCTTAGGTATCAATGTGTGCTCGACAAGACTTGTGTTTGAGTGCCACCAAGTTGTGCTTTACTGTAACTTCAGCAGCTTCAGGCACGTGAACAAAAGCGCCAATCTCATTGGTCGGCACGTCAAACCAAAAGAAACTAAACAGAGGCGGTTTTTCTTTTCTCAAAAAATGACGTTTTTACGCCTGCCGTTTTGCGCATCGGTGTGCACACACCCATTGGCACCCTTAGTTTAGTCACCAGATGTCGGAGATAAACGCACGCGATAATTGTCCCGGTGAGAAAAAGCCTTTAGAGGTGTGTTTGAATCTTTAGGTGTGAGTGATTTAGCCTGATTCTGAAACACAGACCTTCACAGTCCAGAAGTCACATGACAGGAGGAGGATGATGGTGACCATACAGGCGATGAAGCTTCCGCCAACTAGACCACAAAGCAGGTAGACCAGGATGGCACTGACCCGGAAGAACAGGTGGAAGAAGGACGCCAGCGGATGCCTGCAATCACACAAACATTAGTAATTACTATAAACTAAACATAAAAGAAAACATGGCATTTTTACAATGACAAATATTGCATTAGTAATACATTTAATTAATGGTAATAATTTATTAAAACATTTTATTAATAATATACTTAATTTATATAGAAACTAAGTATTAAAATATTTAATAAATAATAAAAATAACACATGGGTTGTTGACGTGACATGGCATTTTCAAGATAAAAATGAATATAATTAGTATTGTCATCATTTAAAATGCAGCAAATGGTTAAATATTTATTTGTCTTACATGGACCTGTTGATATAAAAACAGATTTCTTTACATTTTTGAGCCAAATATCAAAATTGTCCTATGGTGTGACTGTCTCAAGCATGGTTTAATAAATTACAGCTCTTTATCAATTAAAAAGAAAAGCATACAAATGTTAATAAATACCTGAGGCATAATTTTCCAAGTGTCTGTTTTAGTAAATGACAATCATTTTTCCATATATTTCTAAAAGCGTAAGAACTTGTCACTGAAAACCAAGTCAGTGATATGTGTGACACCATATCCTGATATTAAATTTGAATTAGTTGAAGGACCTCATTCAAGGTCATGTTTGTGAAGCCCATGATGTGCACTTTGTGTCAAACATTTAACTTTTTTGGAAGCACTTTAAAAGTGTTGATTTCTGTTGTCCTTTAGTGTGACACCCCTATATTCTTAATTCTTTATTTGTCACAACATAGGACTCAGTTCAGTAAAAATATTCAAAAGAATTGCATAGTTAGTGATCCCTTATATCTCAAAACATCAGACTTCACATACATAATAACATGTGACCCTGGAGCACAAAACCATAAGTCTCACAGGTATATTTGTGGCAATAGCCAACAATGGGTCAAAATTTAAAAAAATTATTTTATGCCAAAAAACATAAGGATATTAAGCAAAGATCATGTTCCATGAAGATGTTTTGTAAATGTCTTACTGTAAATATATCAAAAAAGTATTATTAGTAGTAATATGCATTGCTAAGGACTTCATTTGGACAACTTTAAAGGCGCTTTTCCTCAGTATTTCGATTTTTTTACACCCTCAGATTACAGATTTTCAGTAGTTGTATCTCGGACAAATATTATCCAATCCTAACTAACCATACATCAATGGAAAGCTTATTTATTCAGTATAAATCAAAGTGTCAAAAAAAATCACCCTTATGACTGGTTTTGTGGTCAAGGGTCACAAATGCGAGGCTCTTTTTTCTTCAAATTGGTGTTTTACAGAATAAAAAAGCATTTTTACTGCTTATTTGTCAACTACACATGTTATTTTTAAATCAGGACGTCCCTGAAGGTCCTCAACATGTAAAATTGTATGTAAAGTCATCAAATACATGGGGGAAAAGCGTTATGTACTAATTATTAATAATGGTTATTAATGATGAGTGACACACTTGATTTTGCTCTTTCTTGTGGCTGAATCTTCCTCAGCATCAAATAAAGACACATCGTCATCTTCATTTGGGTCCTGGAAACGAGATGACAGTTTCATAAACAGTGAATAATCAGCGATAAAACTCAATGCTTACAGTCAGTTTCATGTGAAGGATGATCAATGTTGAGTTGTTTACTGTCATGGCTAGGCTAAACCAGATTTATTTGTACTTTAGTCGAACATTTCTCATCTTAAAACTCATATTAGAGGAGCGCAAGCATGTTGTACACATAACCTATGTTTACAATGTTTCAAAAGTATTAATAATAGTAAAAAAAAAGGACATTTTCATACTCACCAGCCTCATTATTATGACTGTCTGCGAATGTTACGCGCCACGTCACTTCCGGGTCTGTAAGGACTGGCTACCTCGCGCCTGAACAGAATTCTTTTGTTTTGTTTTTGTTTCAGAAACTAAATATACTAAATATGATTTCTTGATTATTTAGTAAATAATATATATAATATTTTTTATCACGTGTAATACCCGATTCACCATATTTATTTAACATTACACGCAGTAACAGAAACAAAATATGATAATATACCGAATATGATTTCTTGATTATTTAGTAAATATAGTTTTTTTTTATCACGTGAAACACCAATTCACTATTTATATTTATTTAACAATACATGTATTACATTTCTTGATTAAAATACCTATAAATATGTATATTTGATAATATACCGAATAGGATTTCTTGAGTATTTAGTAAATGATTCACTTTATTATACCCAATTCATTATATTAATTTAACAACACACACAGTAACAATACATACATACATACATACATACATATATATATATATATATATATATATATATATATATATATATATATATATATATATATATATATATATATATATATATATATATATATATATATATATATATATATATATATATATATATATATATATATATACTGTATATTATAATTATATAATATATATATAATATTATATATATTTATATTACTTTAAAATTACGCTACCTCTTCATATTCCATTCCTTTAAATGTAGCACATTTCTCTCTATACTACATATATTTAAAATAAATGATCAAATAAATAAAATGATTAGTATATGCATACATTCTTTTTTACTCTGTATGTCTTGTTGTTTCTCTGCATCTTCTGTTACCAAGACACATTTCTTGTGTTTAAACATACTTGGCAGTGCAAAAATCTGATATTTATGCATTGATTCATTGTTTTTATTGCTGAAAGTAAAATTATTTAATCAAAATATCTAAAGTATTAGAAAGGATGACACCGTCCCTGTAGGGTTTGTAACCTTCTGTCTGTAAACTAGTGGAACCGGTTATGGCAACAAAACACATGAATAAATACCAGCATTTCACTGAAGTCATTTTTTATTTGCCGAGACAGATGATGTTTATTTAGTTGTAAGTAACTGTCAGAGCTCATAGAGGAGCAGAATATAACAGACGAGGGGAAAGAGCAGCACAGAGTCATAGAGCCATATCTGTCCTGTTAGCCCAACCTCACCGGTGACCAACCCTAGTGAAATGTGCCGGAATAACTACGTCAAATGGGTTTGGTCACTTGTGTAACATCACTGTAAACCTTTGTCTTACATATTTCAACATGGATGCACTGATATATAGCATATAGATTATTTAGTAAAGAAAAACACACACACACACACACACACACATATATATATATATCAGGCATAACATTATGACCTAATATTGTGTTGGTCCCCCTGCTGTAGCTTATCTGTTTGATCGGACCACCCGGGCCAGCCTGCATCAATGAGCCTTGGCCGCCCATGACCCTGTGGCCGGTTCTCCACTGGTCCTCCATGACCCTGTGGCCGGTTCTCCACTGGTCCCTGCATGACCCTGTGGCCGGTTCTCCACTGGTCCCTGCATAACCCTGTGGCCGGTTCTCCACTGGTCCCTGCATGACCCTGTGGCCGGTTCTCCACTGGTCCTCCATGACCCTGTGGCCGGTTCTCCACTGGTCCTCCATGACCCTGTGGCCGGTTCTCCACTGGTCCTCCATGACCCTGTGGCCGGTTCTCCACTGGTCCTCCATGACCCTGTGGCCGGTTCTCCACTGGTCCTCCATGACCCTGTGGCCGGTTCTCCACTGGTCCTCCATGACCCTGTGGCCGGTTCTCCACTGGTCCTTCATGACCCTGTGGCCGGTTCTCCACTGGTCCTCCATGACCCTGTGGCCGGTTCTCCACTGGTCCTCCATGACCCTGTGGCCGGTTCTCCACTGGTCCTCCATGACCCTGTGGCCGGTTCTCCACTGGTCCTTCATGACCCTGTGGCCGGTTCTCCACTGGTCCTCCATGACCCTGTGGCCGGTTCTCCACTGGTCCTTCACTTCTGATAGAGACTGACCACTGCAGACCGGAAACACCCCACAAGAGCTGCATTTTTGGAGATGCTCTGACCCAACACAATCTGGCCCTTGTCAAACTCACTCAAATCCTTACGCTTGCCCATTTTTTCTGCTTCTAACACATCAACTCTGAGGACAAAATGTTCACTTGCAGCCTAATATATCCCACCCACTAACAGGAGATGAAGAGATCATCAGTGTTATTCACTTCACCAGTGGTCATAATGTTATGTCTGATCGGAGTAGGGGAGCGCGGGGCACAACCTAACGCGGGGTTAGTTGTAACACACGTTTAACACTTTCCACACATGCCAGGATGACGAAACTTAGTGTATTTACTAGTTGCCATATCAAGATTATTTAGAGAAAAATACGTCAAAATGAAAAGATATCACTGAACATTTATTTAACCATAGCAAAAGTAAATTTCTTCTTTTTTGTGTTTATTTAAAACAAGACAAATCTGATATTATTTTAATCTTATATCTGTTATTTAACAGTTGATATAGTTCTTAAATGCTGACATTGTAACACTGCGTTACAATGAGCCCCTATAGAACTATGATATTATATTCTATACTTTTATGAATTATTTTGAGAAACCATGAGAAAAGGGTGAAGAATGACTGAGAGTCAATGTTCAGACATTATTCATTACTAAGCTGTTTAGCTGTATTTAACAATGTGTTTGTTGTCAAACTCAAAAATCTGTATATTTTAAATGATTAAAAAATGCCATTATTTTATTTTAAAAAGTTAATAATTGTATTTTATTGACAAAATATTTTAGTTTGTTTTTGATTATACCAGGTAACATTTTAAGCTGTCATTTGGTCATGTTACAATGTCACATTTCACTTCCATTCTTTCGTGGTAAATCAAGAAAAAAGTAAACACTGTATTAATGAAACAAAACCACATATTTGTACTAGACATGTGGGGAATTCATGTGAGAAAAAATAAATACCACAAGTGAATTTACACAAACTGAGACAGTCAAAAAGCGTTAGGTTGTGCCCGTGCTGTCATATACGTATATATAGGCATTTTTAGGTATTTTAATATGCACTGCAGCAGTCATAAAAGTCACAGTTTAGATCTCTCTGTTTCCACAGACATCTGTCTCAGGTTATCCAGCCCAGATCACCCGAGATGGATGTTAACACCAGGTGCAAACGGGACATTATAACAAGGAAATGCTGTGGATACGAGAAGCAAAAGCAGTTTATTCGGGAGAGGGAATGGGAGACGGTGTTGATGCTCCCGTAGGCTCCAGAAGAACCATGTTCTCCTTCTTGGAAAGCCAGAACGCAGGGTAAAGCGGCTCCAGAAACTGAGCCTGGTACTTGTGGATGAGCACCATGCCGTTCTCCACGTCGTAGAAAGCCAGCACTCCGCTGGAGTAATCCACGTACACGCCGACCCGTGTGGCTTTAGGGCTGGCGAGCGGCGTCTCCACGTCGCTGTGCCACGCAGAGAAGCTGCGTCCGTTCCACTGCAGACACCAGGAGAAGTTGTTTCCCGTGATGCAGCTGTTGCTCTCAGAGCCCTTGCGGTCGATGCTCTTGTACGTCAGGCCCACGTGAGTGCCCTCTCCTCTCATGTCCACCTCGAAGTAGTGGCGTCCCAGGTAGAAGCTCTCGACCGTCAGCACCTGCTTGAAGTGGCCGAAGCGCTCTGGAAGGTCTGGATAGCTGTGCTGCCACGGCGTCGTGTTTGTGACCTTCTTACGTTCCTCTGTCAGACGCAGGAACTGATGAGCCGTGTCTGCATCGAGGTTCAGAGGCGTGGCGTCTGTGAAAGAAAATAGAGTCAATCACCCAAAACTAGATTAAAGGACAACTCCGGTGAAAAATGAACCTAGGGGTAATTGACACATGGTTACTGAGTAGTTCGTTCTCTGGGATGCGTTTTCATGAAAATCGAATGTAAAGAGTTTTAACTCTAAAAACTTATAACGCTAGTATATGGGGCATAGAATAAGTCAAATTAAATGGCTAGTTAATACCACTAACAAGGCTCAAAATTGCCTCACACTAACACGGTAGCATAATGAGGGTCCCTACATGCAAACCGAAGCTTTGAGAACTGTGTAAGTGTACAAACAGTTTAATAAGAAGATACTTTATAAAGACAGAACATTACGCGAATACAGACAGCAGCCATCTTGGAAAACAGACTCAACAAGTCGAGCCACGGTTGAATAATCCGCAATCTCTTTAGTGTGTAGCAAAAGTCTCTGTTGCGTTCAGTTTTTAAAAAAAAATTATTTTTATTTATTTATTTTTTTTACAGTGCTTTCTTCTGGAAACAACGGACCATATGAGATTCCAAGTCACAGTTCATCACTTAGCACAGTGTTCGTGGCTCGACTCGTCGGGACTGTTTTCCAAGATGACTGCTGTCTGTATAGCGTAATGCTCTGTCTTTAATAGTAATTTTGTCATACTACTCACTAATATTGTTCTATTATTCATATTTAGACATGATAAAATCCCTGTTATTACATTTACAATGACATTTTGTCATAATCCATCAGTTTTGACAATTGTGTTGCCTTGGTAAGCAGCTAAATTAAAACAAAGTTAATGTTTATTTTATTTTTTATAAACAAAGATCTTTTTAATGGTTTTTGTTCTGGTGAACTCACATTTGAGGAAGTCGTCTCTGGTCTTCGGGTTCGGAATTGACATGTTCCGATTCGCAGCGATCATGGCAAAAACCGTCGTCTTTATGCCCATGTTATCTGTGATTCGAAACAAAATATTTGGGTAAATTAGCAACAAAACAAAGTGCTTTAGAACAAATGATGTTTCTGAAATGCTCAAGCTCATGGTGATGTTTCGTGTTGAATCCTGACCGTTTTTACAGGTGTCTTTGAGTTTGTTGGGGTATGAGGTCAGCAGGTTGGTGCACATCTCTTTGGTGGACTGTGTGATAACACGACTGAACAACTGCAGTCGATCCATGAGGCCGATATAAACACCAGGTAAAGACACATCAACAGCTTCCTTTTTCCACTCTGAATACTCCTGGAAAAAAAACACAATATTGATATAAATATTAAAGTCCCCATGAAGTCAATAACTTGATCCCTAACACTTAAATAATGACACATTTAAGTGTTTTTTTCCCTGTTCTAAAATAGCTTAGAAATGTAATTCTACACCCCTTGCTTCATTTAGTATACGTGATTCATGAATATGCAAATAAGTCCCGCCTCCACTCACTCACACCAGCTCAGATTACCTGATCCACTCGCTCAACTGTAGTAAACGCAACACAATTCAACCAGAAACAGAAACTGTTTCAGAAGAAGAGGAGGAAGAGTGAAAGGAGGAAAGATCAAAACACAGGTGAAGAAGAAGCAGAAAACAAGTGATATCATCCGTAATCATATGCATATGTAAAATAACGTGATCCTCAACATTAAACAGCATATAAATCAAAACTGCCTAAAGTCACTGAATGAGATGTCGACCTACAGGACTGTGAAGCTCTACTCCATCTGTGTTTTGATCATCGTTCTGAATCCCATCCGGATGTGGTATTTGAGAAAAACGTTGATTTTCTCAGCTTTTAGCTCAAATGTTGCTTTTTTTTATGAAACTTACCCACATTCAAGTGTTGATAAGAAAGAATGCCATGAAGATAGAATAAAATGGGATTTTTTTTTATATATATATTGCATGTTCAGATATTCATACATCAAAATGTTCTGGGGGCCATCATTGTGAAAATTTTCAAAAAGGCTGGCTATGTCTAGCATCTTTTTTCAAAACCGCTGGTGGGGAAAGAGTTAATTGTACATGTTCTGACCCCACACATGCTTTAAATACTTTAAGGTCATGAATGGAAGTCCATACCTGCAGGAAGTCGATGTCATTTTTGTTCTTGGTGATTTTCTCTCGACCTGACCCTTGGTTTTCTTCAGTTCGGTGCAGCGTTGCTCCAGATGAACTCGTATTCCTTCGGCCTGCCGCAGCGCCTGCCGTTCCTCCGCCTCCAGAATCTCGCTCACTTCCTTCTTCACCTGCTCCACAGCCGCCAGGCAGGCACGTCGAACTGCTCGTCGATCACTCCTCGCACTTTCCTTCACAGGACGCCTGCGGGCAGACAGAGAGTCATTATTAATCACTGAGCAATACCAAAGCAAAGGGGTTTTTCTTGCTAAAGTCGAAAGAGGAAATGCCTATGCATAACTTCTTCGAAAGAGACATATTTGAAGCTCCAGGCATTTGGTCTGAACACAAGGATTCAGTGGTTTCAGATGGAAATAGCTCGTGCTACAGAATGGGTTGCGAACAGCATTTCACACTGATTGTACATGTGGTGTTTTACCTCTATAGACACTGTGTTGACCTGTAACTTGTTGATGGCGTTTTCCGCTGCTGTGACCGTCTTCATCATGTCTGTCTGTTTGTCTTGAAGCTCTTTCTGTAAACACACACACAATATTGCGTTGACAAAGAAAATACATTTTCCTAATTTTAAAATAGCAAATTATTTAACAATCACACACTAATATTTTTTAAATAAATAAGTTACTGGCAAAATTACTTAATACAATAAAATATATTGAAAATTTATACTGCTTCAGGAATATATAAAAAAAAAATTGGGCTGTCAAACAATTAATCACATCCAAAATGAAAAAAAAAAAAAAAAAAATGATGTGTGTGTACTGTGTATAATAATTATGTATATTTGAATACACACACATACATGTATATATTTAAGAAATATTTGCATGTATATACTGTAAATATATTAATATATTTCGTAATATATAATATATATATATTTTACCCAATACACACACATATAACATATATTATGTAAACAAACTTTTATTTTGGATGCAATTAATCGTTTGACAGTACATTTTATATATATATATATATATATTATATATATATATATATATATATATATATATATATATATATATATATATATATATATATATATATATATATCAGACTTGTTTTCGACATAAGTAAAGAAATAAATAAGCTAATAACGACTTTTTGTCTCACAATTCTGACTCCCCCCCCCCCCCCCCCCCCCCACAAGTTTATATCTTGTGATTCTGAGAAAAACTCAGAAAAAAATTCTGTGTTTTGAGATAAAGTCCCAGTTATCCTTTTTATTTTGTTAATCTATGGCTGAAAAATTCAGCGAGATGTAAACTCAGAATTCTGAGGGGAAAAATCTGAAGTGTGATGTAATCTCACAGTTGTGAGGAGAAAGGTCAGAGCAAATCGAGCGTCCCTTGAGAGTAAGAGGAGTCATCTGATCTTTATTCAGCTTTTGCTCTGCATTCCACAGGCAGGTTCAGACAAAAACTTCCTCTATTGAACGCACAGCTCATGCTCCACAGGTGTTACTCCTGTTCTGTGTGTAGGTTTGCTAAAGGGAACATCTCAAACAATACAGCTTCGACTTCCACATTATAGAAAAAGAGTCCACCCTGTCCACCCAAAATCACAGAATAGACCTGTATATGACTAGCATAGGGCGTAACGCGTAACAGGAGTTATGTGTTCAGATTACTTTCCCAAGTAACTAGTAAAGTAACACATTAACTTATATTTTAACAAAAACTCAAACAAGTACTTATTTTACTATTTATTGACTGACAGCTCTTCTGTCCAAATGTTGGGAGAAATTGTGAGTAAATGCAGAGGCTTTGTGTGTGAACATGATGGTTATTGTAGTTTTAGACTAAGGGCCCTACTTTAACGATGGTCTTAAGGCTCATGGCGCTGGTGTTCTTAGGGTGTGTCCGAATCCACTTTTGCTAGTTTAACGACGGGAAAAACAGTCGGCGTGCCGGCACATGGTCCAAACGGGTCGTCCCTCGTCTCTTAATGAGTCATGGGTGTGTTTTAGGCGTAACATGCAATAAACCAATCAGAGTCTCATCTCCCTTTCCCTTTAAAAGCCAGTTGCACTCACGCCATTGCGGATTCGCTTTTTACATGCGAGCCGAAAGACTGAACGCTTCTGCAGAGAGGAAACCTTTGTGTGTGTGCTGCTGCGCATCCCTGTGTGTGTAGTAAGCACGTGTTGTGCACCGCCTATAGGCTCATATTACTAACACGCCCTAACACAAAAAATACTGCGCTATTGACTTTAGAGCAGGTTTGTGTTGGTCAATGGTGCAGTCGATTTCAGTTCCTCACAATAGCAACGCAGCCGACAATGCTCCTGATCACACCTGGTGTTCAGAACAGACGCCCATGAGGGAACAGATACACACGAGTGCATTTGCTATTTAAACAACGTGGCGCAGGACGTGAAAATAATAACTGCGTCGGGCTGAAACTAGCAAAAAACACTTGCTGGTGTCGCATTGCACCGGGTGTATGATTGGACCCTAAATGTGAGGATCTCATTTGTACAAAAACAGATTCAGTGCTCCTCAAAATGCCCAAAAACAGTGAAATGCAAACTCAGAATATACAAACATGCAATCATTCAATCCTGGTTAATAAAGTGTGATTAAATGCATTTTTACAAATATACTTTGTGCATTTAATCTCACTTTATTAACCAATATATTTGCTGTTGACCACCAAAAAAGGAACTTTTGTTATTAAAAAACAAACAAGCAAGCCCATTACTTCCCATAAAAAGTAACCAAGTAATACAATTAGTTATCTTTTTAGTGAGTAATGCAATATTGTAATGCGTTTCCCTCGTAAAATGCGTCTTTCACTGCACTAGTGTCATGCGAGTTAAAACATGCTTAGATATGCTTGTTCACTGATCCTGAAGTAACAAGACCCACATTTACAAAAAAAGGGCGTATTGTTCTCATAAACGCGGCCTGGTGTGCCCTAGGGACAAACAATTCAATTGAAAACTGAACAAGGAAACTTTTCAGGTATTTTGTGGGTCAAGTGATGTGGCAAAGCTTAATATTTTGCATAAAGAGTTTCCTTTGCATTAGGAACCACATATATAAGCCACATATTCTTCAGATTGCTAGTCATTTATTATAGCTACGTCTTACAGTTGCAAGAAAAAGTATGTGAACCGCTTGCAGAATCTGTGAAAATGTGAATAATTTGAACGAAATAAAAGAGATCATACAATATTTAGTACTGTCCTGAATAAGACATTTTACATAAAAATGTTTACATATAGTCCACAAGACAAAAAAAAGCTGAATTTATTCAAATAACCCCATTCAAAAGTTTATGAACCATTCATTCTCAACACTGAGTGTCGTTCCCTGGATGATGATGTGTGTGTGTGTGTGTGTGTGTTGATGGTTGTTCACGAGTCCCTTGTTTGTCCTGAGCAGTTAAACTGCCCAATGTTCATCAGAAAAATCCTCCAGGTCCTGCACATTCTTCAGTTTTCCAGCATCTTTTTGCATATTTGAGCCCTCTCCAGCAGGGAATGTATGATTGTGAGATCCATCTTTTCACACTGAGGACGATTGAGCGACTTAAACACAACTACTAAAAAAGCTTGAAACCTTCACTGATGCTCCAGAAGGAAAGAGCCGGGGGTGTGAAAACGTATTGAATTGGAAGATCAAGGTAAAATTGTACTTAATTTGTCTTCCGGGAAACATGCAAGTATCTTCTGTTGTTTCTGAAGGGCAGTACTAAATGAAAACAATTGATATTCAAAGAAAATAAGAAACATTTGGACATCTTCATCCTGTTCAAAAGTTTTCACCCCCAGCTCTTAATGCGTCGTGTTTCCTTCTGGAGCATCAGTGAAGGTTTCAACCTTTTTAGTAGTTGTGTTTGAGTCGCTCAATCGTCCTCAGTGTGAAAAGATCACTCCTGGAGAGGGTTCAAATATGCAAAATATGGATTTTTTTCTGAAGAACAACCATCACCATTTTCTATGATCTCTTATTTTGTTAAAATGATTCACATTTTCACAGATTCACATACTTCACAGGTTCAGATACTTTTTCTGTATGTGATGTACACTCACCTAAAGGATGATTAGGAACACCATACTAATACTGTGTTTGACCCCCCCACACTGTAATGTAAAGTATTTGGAATTTCAGTGGATTATCATCACTGAGAACGAAATGACTGATGAGCGTGCAAAGCAGTCAGAAATGTCATGACAAAGATATGCGTGTCATAGTTTCTCTATTCATCATCTGAGAGGAAGTTTCTCGAAAGGTAACTGGCCTCACTGTGCCTGTTAGTTCTGTCTCGTAACGCTGTCAGGCCGGATTGTTGAACATGTTATGTTGTGCAATGCTGTAAAAAAATCCTAATGTCAAACTTCCCTAAGAATGCATGTCTCGACTCAGATCCGTGTAGAGTCTGGGACAAACCTGGCTCTGCACGGAGAACAATGCATCAAACACATTCACCCTACGCTTGTGTGTACTTGACAGGGAACTCCCTAACAAGCACACACACATGCAGGGTGGGTTGTTTTGCTCCGCTGTGTTTACAGTAACAGATAGTTTAAGGGAATAGTTCAACCAGCATGATGTCATTATTTACTCACCCTCATATTGTTTCAAACCATTTAAACAGGTTCCAAAAAAAGCACTTTTTGTACACTATACTGCCAAAAGTTTTGGGACGCCTGCCTTTACATGCACATGAGCTTTAATGCCATCTCATTCTTAATCTGTCGGGTTTAATATGGAGTCGGCCACCCTTTGCAGCTCTAACAGCTTCAGCTCTTCTGGGAAGGCTTTCCTCAAGGTTTAGGAGTGTGTTTATGGGAATTTTTGACCATTTTTGACCTTGGACGAGAAGGCCTGGTTCTCAGTCTCCCCTCTAATTCATCCCAAAGCTGTTCTATCGGGTTGAGGTCAGTTCCTCCACACCAAACTCGCTCATCCATGTCTTTATGGAGACGCTTTGTGCACTGGTCAGTCATGTTGGGACAGGAAGGGGCCGTCCCCAAACTGTTCCCACAAAGTTGGGAGCATGAAATTGTCCAAAATGTCTTGGTGAAGCATTAAGAGTTCCTTTCACTGGAACTAAGGGGGCCAACACCTGAAAAACAACCCCACCCCATAATCCCCCCTCCACCAAACTTTACACTTGGCACAATGCAGTCAGGCAAGTCCCGTTCTCCTGGCAACCGCCAAACCCAGACTCGTCCATGGGATTGTCAGACAGAGAAGCGTGATTGGTCACTCAGAGAACACGTCTCCACTGCTCTAGAGTCCAATGGCAGCGCGCTTTACCCCACTGCATCCCACGCTTTGCATTGCACTTGGTGATGTAAGGCTTGGATGAGCTGCTCGGCCATGGAAACCCATTCCATGAAGCTCTACACACTGTTCTTGAGCTCATCTGAAGGACACATGAGCTTTGCAGGTCTGGAGCTCTTGACTCTGCAGAAAGTTGCCGACTTCTGTGACCCTCAGCATGCGCTGACCCCGCTCTGTGATTTTACGTGGCTGAGTTGCTGTTGTTCCCAATCGCTTCCACTTTGTTATAATATCACTAACAGTTGAGCGTGGAATATTTAGTAGTGAGGAAATGTCCTAAAATGGACTTATTGCACAGGTGGCAACCGATCACGGCCCCACGCTTGAGTTCACTGAGCTCCTGAGAGCGGCCCATTCTCTCACTGATGTGTGTAGAAGCGAACACACACACACACACACACACGCTCCTGAGAGCAGCCCATTCTCTCACTGATGTGTGTAGAAGCGAACACACACACACACACACACACACACACACACACACGCTCCTGAGAGCGGCCCATTCTCTCACTGATGTGTGTAGAAGCGAACACACACACACACACTCCTGAGAGCGGCCCATTCTCTCACTGATGTGTGTAGAAGCGAACACACACACACACACACACACACACACACGCTCCTGAGAGCGGCCCATTCTCTCACTGATGTGTAGAAGCGAACACACACACACACTCCTGAGAGCGGCCCATTCTCTCACTGATGTGTGTAGAAGCGTCTGCAGGCCTAGAGCTTGATTTATACACCTGTGGCCATGAAGGGATTGAACACCTGAACTCAGTGATTTGGAGGGGCGTCCCAATACTCTTCAGAAGACTTGGAAAATAATTGACTGTTCTTTTGAACTTTCCATTCATCCAAAAATCCTGAAAAAAAGTATCATGGCTTACAAAAAGATAATAAGAAATGCTTCTTGAGCTGCTTTGAAACTCAACCGGATAAAAGGCACCTTATTTGTTTACCATGCAAATATGCCAGAGAATTTGACTGTAAACAACCCAACAGTGTTCATATGCGGCCACAACCACAAACAACCCAGAAAAGACATAAAGGAATGTTTAAAGCATGTTAAAGACACACTAAACCACCTGTTCAGGTGTTGCATCATCATGAAAACATGTCACAGCGTGTTTACATTCTGGTCACATCCGGCATCCGTCTTTAAAAAAGCTTCCTAATGTTTGTGTGAATTGTGTTTGTTAGTTGAGATCACAGAAGCATCTGAGATGTTTGGCATTCTTGAGGAGATGATTTCACACAGACGTCATGAACTGACACGCACAACTGGATGCAGAATAACGAAACCAGTTTCAGATCAGACAACATGAGGAATGGCAACACATGAGCCTCAACTACACACCCTAAATGAAATACTAACCTATAAGACAAATCAGCAGCACTGTAAAACGTTACTTTAAAGATTTGATTTCACAACTTTTTTCTTTTGGCAAGTCAACTTGGATTCACTAATGCGGTTCAGATAACACAATATTCTGAGTTTCTGCTGATTAAACAATTTTTTTGTATTAACTCAAATTTTTACTTTCAATAAACTTACAATAAACAACAAAAAGATTACTTCGGTTTTTTAAGTTAAACAATGTTGCTGCAACTAGTTATACAAACTTAAAATGTGCTGAGAACTTAAAAATCCAACTAAATTAAAGTTAACTAAACTTAATATTTGAAGTCAAGCATGGACATGTCCTTTTTTAAGTTAAATCAACACATTATTTCTTATTCTATTGTGGAATTTTATGCTGAGATAATAAATCACAGCAATCATTTTTTTTTACAGTGTAGGGCTGTCAAGCGATTCAAGTTTTTAATCTAATTAATTACACTCTAAAAAATGCTGGGTTAAAAACAACCCAAGTTGGGTTGAAAATGGACTAACCCAGTGAACGGGTTGTTTTAACCCAGCAATTGGGTTGTTTTAACCCAGTGAATGGGTCGTTTTAATCCAGTGGTTGGGTTAAATGTTTGCTTAAAGCAACTCAATCGCTGGGTTAAAGCAACCCAATTGCTGGGTTAGTCCATTTTCAAGCCAACTTGGGTTGTTTTTAACCCAGCATTTTTTAGAGTGTAATTAATCTAATTAATCGAACATCAAATTTGGCTGAGAAATGACCCCCAAAAGATCATTTAAAGTTATTGTTGTGTAAAGTGTCAAATAGACATTACAAAAAAGTACAGTAGCTTCAGAAATAAATATTTTTGGGTGAACTATACCTCTAGCCTAATGTGTTTTTATTAAAGGTGCACTATGTAAGTTTTCCGTCCGCTAGAGGTCGCCTATTCAAAACAAAGGCGTAGTTTGATGATGTCACGTTTGAGCGCAGAATCTTGGGACGTGTGGTTTTCAGCGTTTCTTCAGAATAAAACCAGAAACCGAGGGTAACGCGGGTATGATGTCATCGATAGGCCACGCCCTCACACGTCCCGGTTCATTACATAGTGCAGCTTTAATATGAAAATATTAAATTATTTTTTTAATGAAATTATAGTATAAATAGGAAACGAAAATTGCCAGTAGGTGGCGGTAAATTAATTTATATATATATATTTAATATAGTTAGTTTGATATATATATTTATATAGTATATATAGTTTGATATATATATTTACAAGTTATTACAAGTTTATTACTTGATGTTTGATCGTTTTAAGAAGTGAATCCTGAAGACTGTGATTGAAATAGTGGCTGTAAAAAATGATATGATTAATAACGAGTCATGGCAACATAAGTTGTTCCATAATTGAACCAGTTTCAACTAGTTGTACAGGATTGAACTCAGTTTTTTAGGTCAGTTTAATATAATTTAAGTTGATCTGACTGACACAGACATTTTGATTATACTTAAAAAGGCAGAAACTGAACTTAAGTGTTTAAGTAGAAGTGGAAAGTCCTACTTTTACACTTTGGTAACATTGTAGCATTGGTGAATGGTTAGTAACAGCACAACTCTCCTCATCAACACGTGATTAGAGGAATCACTCACACCTCATTGTGTGAGCTTGATCGCATCACTAACCTTCAGTATGAGCGTCAGTAACAACCTTAAATCAAACACCACACTAATGGTTCTTTATCAGGCCTCTCATGAGCACACAGTCCCATTGTCAGGCCTTTGAAACAGAAAAGCACATGTGACCTGAAATCAGAGAGACAGATAGCATGATGACTGACGCCTGTTAGGCATGACCTGCACGGAGACATGCGGTCTGATGTGATTTTGATACAATATGATCTGAGGAAAGATAAAATCCTCTGTTATTTCACTGAAAAGATTTTGGTTTTATTACAGGAGGCATTGGAGCTAAAATCCCCCTTAAAGGTGAAGAGTTTTGTTTTTTATTTTAAGATGCTTTCTCCCATTTCAGCTTAAAATGCAAAACAACTAGATGAGTGTAAACCCTGTGGCTGAATTCAGAAGAACATACTACTCTGACTATTTCTGAAATATATATCTTTACAGAAATAGTATATTATGAAGGTATGCAATTCTGAATTCAGTGTGTCAAGATCAAAAGGCACACAACAGCAGCATCCGTCTGACTGACCAATGAGAGTTTGGGGATATTTTTTTGCAGTTCTAGTGGCTCAAGCAAAACAATATTGTTGCCTATGATGTGATATTTTTTTCTGATTCCACTTATTGGACAGTTATGAAACAGTTGAATTTGAATCACCTTCATCAAGACTGAAAAGTCAAAAGTTTGGGGTCAGCAGTAATAGTGATGTATGAATAGTAAAAGTGATGACAGTAAAGACATTTATAATGTTACACATGTTTTTTTTTTCAAATCTGAACAATCAACACTGATAATAAATCCTCATATGAGAATGATTAGTGAAGGGTCATGTGACACTGAAGACTGGAGTAATGATGATAAATTCAGCTTTGATCACAGGAATAAATTATATTTTAACATATATTCACATGGAAAACAGCTATTTTGAATTGTAAAAATATTTCACAATTTTACTATATTTTTGATCAAATAAACGTAGCCTCACTGTATAAAAATATTTATGACAACTTTTTTCTTTCGTTATAAACTATAATGTGGTTTAGATAACAATATTATGAGTTTCTGTTGATTAAACTAATCTTTGTATAAACTCACTTTTTTAATTTATTTTAATGAACTCAATATTTTAAGGAAACCAGGTAGCTTACTTTTTAAAGTTAAACAACAATCATTTATTTGATTTCTGAAGGATCATGTGACACTGAAGACTGCAGTAATGATGATAAATTCAGCTTTGATCACAGGAATAAATTATATTTTAACATATATTCACATGGAAAACAGCTATTTTGAATTGTAAAAATATTTCACAATTTTACTATATTTTTGATCAAATAAACGTAGCCTCACTGTATAAAAATATTTATGACAACTTTTTTCTTTCGTTATAAACTATAATGTGGTTTAGATAACAATATTATGAGTTTCTGTTGATTAAACTAATCTTTGTATAAACTCACTTTTTTAATTTATTTTAATGAACTCAATATTTTAAGGAAACCAGGTAGCTTACTTTTTAAAGTTAAACAACAATCATTTATTTGATTTCTGAAGGATCATGTGACACTGAAGACTGCAGTAATGATGATAAATTCAGCTTTGATCACAGGAATAAATTATATTTTAACATATATTCACATGGAAAACAGCTATTTTGAATTGTAAAAATATTTCACAATTTTACTATATTTTTGATCAAATAAACGTAGCCTCACTGTATAAAAATATTTATGACAACTTTTTTCTTTCGTTATAAACTATAATGTGGTTTAGATAACAATATTATGAGTTTCTGTTGATTAAACTAATCTTTGTATAAACTCACTTTTTTAATTTATTTTAATGAACTCAATATTTTAAGGAAACCAGGTAGCTTACTTTTTAAAGTTAAACAACAATCATTTATTTGATTTCTGAAGGATCATGTGACACTGAAGACTGCAGTAATGATGATAAATTCAGCTTTGATCACAGGAATAAATTATATTTTAACATATATTCACATGGAAAACAGCTATTTTGAATTGTAAAAATATTTCACAATTTTACTATATTTTTGATCAAATAAACGTAGCCTCACTGTATAAAAATATTTATGACAACTTTTTTCTTTCGTTATAAACTATAATGTGGTTTAGATAACAATATTATGAGTTTCTGTTGATTAAACTAATCTTTGTATAAACTCACTTTTTTAATTTATTTTAATGAACTCAATATTTTAAGGAAACCAGGTAGCTTACTTTTTAAAGTTAAACAACAATCATTTATTTGATTTCTGAAGGATCATGTGACACTGAAGACTGCAGTAATGATGATAAATTCAGCTTTGATCACAGGAATAAATTATATTTTAACATATATTCACATGGAAAACAGCTATTTTGAATTGTAAAAATATTTCACAATTTTACTATATTTTTGATCAAATAAACGTAGCCTCACTGTGAAAAAATATTTGTTATGACAACTTTTTTCTTTCGTTATAAACTAATGTGGTTTAGAATCTAGATAACAATATATTGAGTTTCTGTTGAATAAACTAATATCCTTGTATAAACTCACATTTTTTTTATTTTAATGAACTCAATATTTTAAGGCAAACAGGTAGCTTACTTTTTAAAGTTAAACCGACAAAGTTTTTTGATTAGTAAAGGGTCATGTGACACTGAAGCCTGGAGTAATGATGATAAATTCAGCTTTGATCACAGGAATAAATTATATTTTAACATATATTCACATAAAAAAAAAACTGTTTTAAATTGCAAAAATATTTCACAATTTTACTATATTTTTGATCAAATAAACGTAGCCTCACTGTATAAAAATATTTGTTATGACAACTTTTTTCTTTCGTTATAAACTAAGATAATGTGGTTTAGATAACAATATTTTGAGTTTCTGTTGATTAAACCAATATCCTTGTATAAACTCACATTTTGTAATTTTAATGAACTCAATATTTTAAAGGCAACCAGGTAGCTTACTTTTTTTATTTTTTTATTTGTGAAGGATCATGTGACACTGAAAACTATAGTAATGATGATAAATTGAGCTTTGATCACAGGAATAAATTCTATTTTACTATATATTCACATAGAGAACAGCTGTTTTGAATTGTAAACATATTTCACAATTTTACTGTATTTTTGATCAAATAAATGCAGCTGTAGTTTAAATTATAATTATTTTTTTAATCTAACCGACCCCAAACGTTTGAACAAAGATTCGCATTTTAATATTATCAAGCGAAGTTAGAAAGGTCAAATGGCCCTATTTGGTACCTCTATTTTCTTGCGCGCCTCAGTGATGGGCACGGCGTTGTGCCCGCGGTGTTCCTCCAACGCGCACTCCGGACACACGCAGCGCGCGTCCGCGAGGCAGTACAGCTCCAGCGGCCCGCGGTGCGTCTCACACGTGCGTCTCTCGATGTCCCGCAGCGGCTCCACCAGCTTGTGGCTCTGGAACTTCACGTTCTCCAGGTGCGGTCTCAGGTGCGCCTCGCAGTACGACACCAGGCAGGTCAAGCACGACTTTTTGGCCCGGCACGGGCGGTCGATGCAGGAGTCGCACGCGACATCATCTGGCCCCAGCGGCTGCTCTTCCTCCTGGGGCTTCTGGGGGTCCTCTGACTCCTGGAGGTCTTCTTGAATCTTGCTTTCCTCGGTGATCTTGCTGTCGTTTTCTCCTCCTGTCTCTGGAGATCCATTCACCTGAATCTTCTCCTTCTTCTCCTCCTCCTCAGGAGACTTCAGATGGCTGTCCTTCTGCTTGAGTTTATCTGAACTGGATTGCGGATCTGCTGTCAGCACCACGTCCCCCATGACTGCTTTCCTTCTGTCTGGCTTCAGGTGTCTTGAGCTTTGACTTTAGTTTAAAGTTACAGCCAAGCCCAAAGTTATGACAGGTGAGTTGAATCCAAGCCACGCCCCCTGAAACTCAACATTTCCTCATATTCACACTCACAGCCAGAGGCGGTGGGCGGGGTTACACGGCGATGTGGGCGGAGTCAGTATGCAGAGCATGAGGGCATGTGGTTGCTGTTATGATGATGTTTTGGTCGGAGTTGATACTGTAGTTTGGTTTCTCAGGCTGATATAATTGTTTCAATGGCTTAGTGGTAAAAGTTAATTTACTCATCCACAAACCTTTCTGTGAGAAACAATAGTGTTAAAGGGTTAGTTCACCCAAAAATGAAAATTCTGTCATTAATTACTCACCCTCATGTCGTTCGACACCCGTCAGACCTCCGTTCATCTTCAGACACAAATGAAAATATTTTAGTGTAAAGCTGATGCTGAGAAAGGCTTCAGATAGGCCTCCATTGGCATTCAGTACATTTACACTCCCAAGACCCATAAAAGGCACTAAAAACGTCGTTACAAAGTCCATCTCACCACAGTGACTCTACAATAATTTTACGAAGCGACGACAATAGTTTTTGTGCGAAAAAATAAATCAAAATAACACCTTTATCCAACTTGTTCTTGTCTTCCGTGTGTGCCTCCACGACGCATGCGTGAGAATATGACGCAGATCCGGCGTTCGGGAATCCATGAAATGCGCACTTTAGCCCCATTTTGAGAACTACGCCGAGACCTAAAGCACGATCAATGTAGAATTCAACAGCTGAGACACGCACGTCTTCCTCTGCTTGTAAACAAATCTCTTCTGGGTCATGTGTCCGAACGCCGGATCTGCATCATATTCTCGCGCATGCGTCGTGGAGACACACACGGAAGACAATAACAAGTTGGATAAAGGTGTTATTTTGATTTTTTTTGCGCACAAAAACTATTGTCGTCGCATTGTAAAATTATTGTAGAGTCACTGTGGTGAGATGGACTTTGTAACGACGTTTTTAGTGCCTTTTATGGGTCTTGGGAGTGTAAATGTACTGAATGCCAATGGAGGCCTATCTGAAGCCTTTCTCAGCATCAGCTTTACACTAAAATATCTTCATTTGTGTTCTGAAGATGAACGGAGGTCTTACGGGTGTCGAATGACATGAGGGTGAGTAATTAATGACAGAATTTTCATTTTTGGGTGAACTAACCCTTTAAGTGTTTCAGTGTTAAAAGAGCTTATCAGATGAGGGAAAGGTCAGTGCTGCCACCTGCTGGACAAAGGAAACTGCAACATCATCCAAATCTGGATTTCTTTCTTCTGTGGAACACAAAATACTTTTAAATACCTTTTCTATACATTAGCAGTTTATATAGATATGTAAAGATCCAATAAATACATTAAATATATATAGAGATAATGCGCCGCCACAAAGCACAAATGCTTCAGGAATGGTTTGAGGAGCACAAGTTTGAGGCGTTGACTTGGTCTCCAAATTCCCCAGATCTCAATCCAATAGAGCATCTGTGGCATGAGCTGAACAAACAAGTCCGATCCGTGGAGGCCCCACCTCGCAACTTACAGGACTTAAAGAATCTGCTGCTAACATCTTGGTGCCAGATATCACAGCACACCTTCAGGGGTCTAGTAGAGTCCATGCCTCGACGGGTCAGGGGGACCAACACAATATTAGGTGTATATACTGTATATATATACAGACACTCACCTAAAGGATTATTAGGAACACCTGTTCAATTTCTCATTAATGCAATTATCTAATCAACCAATCACATGGCAGTTGCTTCAGTGCATTTAGGGGTGTGGTCCTGGTCAAGACAATCTCCTGAACTCCAAACTGAATGTCAGAATGGGAAAGAAAGGTGATTTAAGCAATTTTGAGCGTGGCATGGTTGTTGGTGCCAGACGGGCCGGTCTGAGTATTTCACAATCTGCTCAGTTACTGGGATTTTCACGCACAATCATTTCTAGGGTTTACAAAGAATGGTGTGAAAAGGGAAACACATCCAGTATGAGGCAGTCCTGTGGGAGAAAATGCCTTGTTGATGCTAGAGGTCAGAGGAGAATGGGCCGACTGATTCAAGCTGATAGAAGAGCAACTTTGACTGAAATAACCACATGTTACAACCGAGGTATGCAGCAAAGCATTTGTGAAGCCACAACACGCACAACCTTGAGGCGGATGGGCTACAACAGCAGAAGACCCCACCGGGTACCACTCATCTCCACTACAAATAGGAAAAAGAGGCTACAATTTGCACGAGCTCACCAAAATTGGACAGTTGAAGACTGGAAAAATGTTGCCTGGTCTGATGAGTCTGGATTTCTGTTGAGACATTCAGATGGTAGAGTCAGAATTTGGCGTAAACAGAATGAGAACATGGATCCATCATGCCTTGTTACCACTGTGCAGGCTGGTGGTGGTGGTGTAATGGTGTGGGGGATGTTTTCTTGGGACACTTTAGGCCCTTTAGTGCCAATTGGGCATCGTTTAAATGCCACGGCCTACCTGAGCATTGTTTCTGACCATGTCCATCCCTTTATGAGCACCATGTCCCCATCCTCTGATGGCTACTTCCAGCAGGATAATGCACCGTCACAAAGCTCCAATCATTTCAAATTGGTTTCTTGAACATGACAATGAGTTCACTGAACTAAAATGGCCCCCACAGTCACCAGATCTCAACCCAATAGAGCATCTTTGGGATGTGGTGGAACGGGAGCTTCATGCCCTGGATGTGCATCCCACAAATCTCCATGAACTGCAAGATGCTCTCCTATCAATATGGGCCAATATTTCTAAAGAATGCTTTCAGCACCTTGTGGAATCAATGCCACGTAGAATTAAGGCCGTTCTGAAGGCGAAAGGGGGTCAAACACAGTATTAGTGTGTGTTCCTAATAATCCTTTAGGTGAGTGTATATATCTTTGATAAAATATATTTTTATAATTTAAATGATAAATTACAAATGTAATTATTATATGTCTAATAAAATATTCACCCGGATTGTGTTCCAATCCCATCTGACTCTCATGTTTAAAAGGGGACAGACAATAAAAGCAACATGAGCGTCGTCTGTACGAGTTGTGCGCTCCAGTCCAAGTGTTTTGAAGTCGTACAATAGCCTTGTAGAATCAGTGTAACACCAAAACGTGTGAATGTATACTTCAATTTATTTGGTCAGTAAAATCAATGATCTTAAAATGTTCATTTCAACATTCTCTCACACACATCCCAGCATCAGCAGACACACTTACATTCATGTGCATTCACTGAAAGCAAGTCGAAAGTCGATGATTTTGGTTAAAATCACTCAATCATAAACAAAACACCCCCCTTCCCCCCAATTTTTTTTTTTAAAATTAAAAATGAATCAGTGCATAATTACTACTGTAATACTGTAAATATGATTATTATGTGTTTAGATCATATAAATGCCACATTCATTACAGTTACATGTGTGGGCTTTATTAATATTGCACTCAGATTATGGGATTTTTGTTAATAAACCGTAATAAAATAGTCTCCTATCTGCTTTAATCTGTTCCAAAACCTAGTGAGCTGCCTTTCTAGACAGCATTTATACCATACAGACAACAAAACTACCTTCACCATCCCTTCATTTGCCCAACATTTTAAAAACAGCATCGCAGTTCACCTTTGTGGCGAAGACAATCCCATAATGCATTGCAAACTCTATTAGAAATAGGTTTATTTCGTCACTTAAGGGACGGCGAAGGTTAAGGTTAAAGGTTAAAGTGTTCCTGTGTGTAGATTAGGTGAGGTTTTATCCATCTTTGAAGTGTTAACAGAGCAGCGTGTTAAAGCTCGGGGGTCAGAGGTCGTGTGTGCTGAGAGCTGAAGTGCAGTGTTATCACTGATCTGATGTCAGTGCATAAGGCAAGGATCTTTACATTCAGTAATGTCATTTAGCTAAGCGCTGTCTGAATCTTAAGCGTTTCTTTAATGATGCTGCGAGTGACATCGCTTGTTAAAGTCAACATGTAACATTTTACTTTCTTATTGCACATTCCTGATATTGTTATGATTCGTCAGTACACATTATTCTAAACCTAATATACATGTTTGTCTTCATACAACAACATCTGATCCATCTATGAATATACCCTGTTTCACTCATAACTATGTCACATTATGGAAGTTAAATGGGTTGTTAAACGCCGACTTCAGTTCTGATGCCTTCATGCACAGATTAAACGTGTAAATATACAATTTGGAAGCATTTGGGAAGCATGACAGTCCTCATGTCAGTGTCCGTGTTGTGTTTTCCTCTCCTCTTCATCCAGTCATCATCGCCTCCTCCGTCACTGCAGTCCCACGAGTTCAGTGATGGGCGGCGCGAACACCATCAGCTCCTGATAGCTGTGGAAGAAGAGCCGCAGACGCGAGAGGTAACCGTCCTCATGATACGGCAGATTCTTCTCTTTCAGATACTGAGACACGATGGGCTTCACCTGAACACACACGCACAATCATGATCACCATTTATTGATCATCATATTTATCTGGCAGATTGTCCTTATTCATTCGTTTTTTTTCTGTGTATCTTGTTTGACTAATTGTACTAATTGAATCCTTTTTGTATAATATAATAACCGGCCACAGGGTCATGGGCGGCCGAGGCTCATTGATGCCCGTGGGGAGCGAAGGCTGGCCCGTGTGGTCCGATCAAACAGACGAGCTTCTGGAGCTATTACGGTATTCTCTGGTGGCTGTGGCTCTTTCAGCAGATAATGCGCCGCCACAAAGCACAAATGCTTCAGGAATGGTTTGAGGAGCACAACAACGAGTTTGAGGCTCTGTGGGATGAGCTGAACAAACAAGTCCGATCCATGGAGGCCCCACCTCACAACTGACAGGACTTAAAGGATCTGCTGCTAACATCTTGGTGCCAGAAACCACAGCACACCTTCAGGGGTCTAGTGGAGTCCACGCCTCGACGGGTCAGGGGGACAAACACAATATTAGAAAGGTGTGCTTGATCAGTATATATATAATTGTTTGAATAATTTTACTTCATTAATTTATTCCTTTCAGTGAACTGTATTGTAACTTTATTTGGTTATGCTGCATTTAATTTAATGTAAATATTAAATCATTAAATAAACAATTACATAAAATCGTTTACTTATTATATATATTTACTTTATATTTTATATATATGTATATATATTTGGCATATTTTTTAATTTAAATATTTTAGTTTAAATATTGAATTTAAATATAATAATAATAACATAATATTGTGTATAATAATATAATAATATTAGCCTACATTAAAATATTAAACTATTTACATGAAATAAATAATTATTTTAATTATATTAATAAATAATCACATCTTATTTAATGATTTTATTCAATTAAAATGCAGCATGAAATAAAAACAATACAATACTGTAATAATGGAATAATATAAGCAACAGTGTTGGGGAAAGTTACTTTAAAAAAGTAATGCATTACAATATTGCGTTACTCTCTTAAAAAGTAACTAATTGAGTTACTTAGTTACTTTTTAAGAAAAGTGTTACTTTTGCGTTACTTTTTCTCACCTGGGCTGGGCTTGTTTTTGTTTTTGTTGTTTTTTTATAACAAAAAAGTTATATTTTTGTGCAACGGTAAAAACCTCTTCATACCAAAATTGAAATAATAAGCCCCAGGCTGAGGTAAAAATGCAGATTCCCTCATGAACAGTAGAGGGCGCAGCTCTGCTGCCATTCTGGATAATGGTAGAATAGGACGCAGGAGAAAAATATAGTAATTTTCATCATCAAAGGTCAGCAGCAAGACATTGGTAAATTAAATATAAAGGTAGATTATGCATAAAAATAGTTGTTTTATTTAACATTTAATTATTGGAGGTTTGCATAGTATTCTGATTTTGCATTTGACTGATTTTATTCATTTTGAGGAGTACAGAATCTTTATTGTGCAAGTGAGATTAATAAATGCTCACATTTAGTCTAGAACTACAATAACTATCATGTTCACACACACACACACACACACACACACACACACCTCTGCACTTATTTTCCTCAACATGGGGGCAGGAGAGCTGTCAGTCAAATTAATGTCAAAAAGTAACTCTGATATTTTGTTGTAAATTTGAAAAGTAATGCGTTACTTTACTAGTTACTTGGAAAAAGTAATATTATTACGCAACTCAAGTTACTTGTAATGTGTTACCCCCAACACTGATAAGCAATAATTAAAAAATAATAATAATAATTAAATATAAGTGTTATTGTAAGTGAGAATTATTTATGTTATTGCATGTTTTGGGGGTGTGCAGTTGTGAGAAACACTGGGCTCATATGAGGTGTGTGTGTGTCATGAACACACACCTTCAGGCACATGTTGTCGGACAGGAATGGGAAGAGGTGATGCTCCACGTGGCAGTTGATGAGGGAATGGCCGAAGGTCCAGTCCAGCAGAGGGTTTCTGGGCAGGTTCAGGACGCCGTGCGTCATCTGGTAGATCCGTTTGGGACGGCCGGTGGCAGAAAACATTGGCAGCCCGATGTGCTGCAAAGCAGAGACACGGAGAGCAACTTAATGAGGGCATGTCATGGAAAACTACAACAAGAAAAACACCCTTTCACTGATTCTTAATGTGTGTGTGTGATCTTTGAAGGGACTGAAACGGCCTGACAGACGCCACAGGGGCCCGAACTACACCAAACTGACCAGCAGCATCACACACACACACACACACACACACACACACACACTGTAACACACACACAGAACCAGAGCAGGCCTTCACAAAGCTTCACACCAGCAGAAATACCTCAGAGGATCAGTACAATACAGAAGTACATTCTCCCTCTGCCTGGGAAAATCATGCGTGTATTGTTCTCTGCTTTTCTACAGACGACCCCTGTGAACCGCGAGCAGTGAACAAAGCCGGATTGAGCGGGTCTCGGGGGAAAGGATGGAGAGAGACACAAAGAGAGGAATGGACTGATGCAGACTTTAGATGTACAGAAAGTTCACACTCAGATTAATCTCATGAGCCAGAGAGAGAGAGAGAGAGAGAGAGAGAGAGAGAGAGAGAGAGAGAGAGAGAGAGAGAGAGAGAGAGAGAGAGAGAGAGAGAGAGAGAAATGCAGTGTATGGGAGAGACTTTCTGCTGTGAGTGGGTCATGTGACACTGCCTCAGCCTCACAACCAAACCTGCAGTGTCATTTCTGTGCCACTATCACTAGCATGCATACACAATTATATTTTATGAAGATAAGTGTATCATTTAATTTATATTATCTGAGCATGCATAAATATAGCATGCAAAACAACATTTTTTATATTTTCTGAGAATAATTACACTCTAATATAAAAAAGGTGCTATATGGCACTAACAGTGGTTCTTGGCTAGTAATCATAGGGGAACCACTTTAAGTGCTGTATAGCACCAAATCTGGGTTCTTCAGCGGTTCTTGGGCTGACTGAGGTGCTATATAGAACCGCTACCATAACCTGTTAAGATATGGTGCTATAGCACCAAAAGTGGTTCCCCTATGATTACGAGCTAAGAATCACTTTTAGTTCCATATAGCACCATTTTTTTTGAGTGTAGTGTAAATAATTGAATATTTATATTTTAGATGCATGCAAAACAACTACATTTTTATATTTTTCTGAAGACAGTGTAAATCAATAATTTATATTTTAAGATAAGTAGTGTAAATAATTTCATAAAAGATTTCTGAGCATGCATAAACAACAATAGCAGACACTATAATTTTTATATTTTCTGAAGATAAGTAGTGTAAAAAATGTATATAATTTATATATTTCTGAGCATGCATAAATTAAAGCATGCAAAAACAACTACATTTTCATATTTTCTGAAGATAATTTGTGTAAATATTTTAATATTTTTAGAGGCATGCAAAAACTACTATATTTTTAATATTTTCTGAAGACAATAAGTGTAAAAAAATCTACAAAATGTATATTTTAGAAGCATTTTATTTTCTGAGCATGCAAAAACAACTATATTAGTATATTTTCTGAAGATAAGTAGTGTAAATAATTAAATTAATATTTTCTGAGCAAGCATAAACAAGTATAGCATGCAGAAACTATATTTTTTATTTTCTGAGTCAAAATTAATATCATTTATATTTTAGAAGCATGCAAAAACAACAATTTTAAATTTTTTCTGAAGATAATTGTTTTTTAAAATATACTGTATAGTTTAGAGGCATTGAAAAACAACTATATTTGTATATTTTCTGAAGAAAGTTATTGTAATATATATAAATATATATATATATATATATATATATATATATATATATATATATATATATATATATATATATATATATATATATATATATATATATATATATTATATTTTAGAAGCATGCTAAAAGCAACTTGCCTATATTTGAATATTTTCTGAAGATAAGTGGAGTAAAACAATCAATATAATTTATATTTTAAGATAAGGTAGTGTAAATAATTTAATTTCTGAGCATGCATAAACAACTATAGCATGCAGAAACTATATTTTTAATATAGTAAACAACTATATTTTCTGAAGATAAGTTGCATAATTTTATTTATATTTTCTGAGCTTGCAAAAACAACTATTTTAGTATATTTTCTGAAGATGAGTGGTGTAAATAATGACATTTCTCTGAGCATGCATAAACAACAGCATGCAGAAACTATATTTTTATATTTTCTGTAGATAATTAGTTTCAAAGATTTATATAATTTATATTTTCTGAGCATGCAAAAACTATTTTTTTATATTTTCTGAAGAGAATTCGTTTTTTTAATATAATGTATAGTTTAGAGGCATTGCAAAACAACTATATTTGTATATTTTCTGAAGATAATTAGTGTAAAAAATATAAATGTTATATTTTAGAAGCATGCAAAAAACATCTAGCCTATATTTGAATATTTTCTGAAGATAATTTTTATTTTCTAATCATGCAAAAACTAATTTTATGAAGATTAGCGGTGTTAATAATTGATTTGAATTATTGAAGATAAGCTGTGCTTGAGTATGTGCTGTTAGTGTGTTGTCAGTCAGGTAAAACTGTCCTTTGCAAACACAGCTAATGACTTTCAGTCATACATTACGACTAACATGTCAGTCTATATTATCTTGCCCTTTTCTGGGGTGTCTCACCTGAAATATGTTGACGTGTATGTACGGCAGGGAGAACATGGCTCTACACAGAAGCATGACCAGCAGAGCAGCGCAGCAGGACAGCCCTGACACACACCTGAGCAGGAAATACTGAGAGGAGAAGCCCAGACACACACACAGCACGGTGCGCACCACCTGGAGCGGAGACTGACCCTTCAGCTGACCTGAAACACATGCATTACAGTCACTCAGGATGAGGATCAACACATGCACTGACACACAGAAGGACAGACGAGGTCAAGTGGAAATGGAGAGCAGCTCAGAGTTGTCCTTCATCACTCCTCCTCCTCCTCACCGAGGGCCACGACGGGTGTGATGATGGGCACGGCCAGCGGCGCCATGAACAGGTACACAGATCGAGGCAGGAAGGGCATCTTCCAGGTGCTGGAGTCTCCCAGACCGATCACATTAGTGTGAGCGTGATGCATCTTAACGTGAGCCTGGACGCCTGCCCGCGCCGAGAACGAGCCGCACACCTGACACACACACACACACACACACACGAGGACAGATGGACACAGCTCAGGGTTTAGAAGCTTTTCAAATCAAAAATGTGACTTAAATGAGTGCCATTGATCATGTGACTGAGACTGAAGCCCTTTGGAACATCTCAAATCATGCTGGGTTTATTTACACTCGAAAAAATGCTGAGTTCAAAATCACCCAAGTTGGGTTGAAAATGGACTAACCCAGCCATTGGGTTGTTTTAACCCAGCATTTGGGTTGTTTTAACCCAGCGGTTGGGTTACATGTTTGCTTAAAACAACCCAATCGCTGGGTTAAAACAACCCAATTGCTGGGTTAGTCCATTTTCAACCCAACTTGGGTTATTTTGAACCCAGCATTTTTTAGAGTGTACATTTTAAACTTAGTATATATATATATATTATGTTTTTACTATATATTTGTTTGGTATATTATCTACAAGTTATTTTTTTTTAATAATCTTGTTTGTTGCACTCTAAAAAAATGCTGGGTTAAAAATAATCCAAGTTGGGTTGAAAATGGACTAACCCAGCAATTGGGTTGTTTTAACCCAGCGGTTGGGTTAAATGTTTGCTTAAAACAACCCAATTGATGGATTAAAACAACCCAATCGCTGGGTTAAAAGAATCCAATTGCTAGGTTAGTCCATTTTCAACCCAACTTGGGTTATTTTGAACCCAGCACTTTTTAGAGTATACATTTTAAACTTAGTATATATATATATATATATATATATATTTTTTTTTACTATATATTTGTTTGGTATATTATCTACAAGTTTATTTTTTTTAATAATCTTGTTTGTTGCACTCTAAAAAAAATGCTGGGTTAAAAATAACCCAAGTTGGGTTGAAAATGGACTAACCCAGCAATTGGGTTGTTTTAACCCAGCGGTTGGGTTAAACGTTTGCTTAAAACAACCCAATCGCTGAGTTAAAACAACCCAATTGCTAGGTTAGTCCATTTTCAACCCAACTTGGGTTATTTTTAACCCAGCAATTTTTAGAGTGTATACTTTATTTGTTTGAGCTGCATTTTAATTTAATAATTTGCATAAAACATTAAATTAAATTATTTACATTATTAAATAAAATAATTTACTATTTTAATTAAATAAGATAATCAAATATTGTTTAACTTAATATAATTTAATATGTATTATTTATATTGAATTAAGTTATTAAATCGATAAAATTCTAAATTGAATCAAATTATTTACATTATTACATTTATATGAAATTATTTACTTATATATATATATTTGTTTGGGAGTTAATTTATCCTTTTTAATAATCTTGTTTGACAGATTTTTTTATTCCTTTTTGTGAATTGTACAGTTACTAACCTACTTTATTTGTTTAAGCTGCATTTTAATTTAATATTTTAATTAAATAATTAAATTTAATTATTTATATGATTAAATATTGTAATTAAATAACCTAATTCAATATTTTATATTTAATTATTAAAATAAATAATAGTTTAAGTATTTCATTTAAATATTACATTAAATTATTTAGTAATTTAATTCAATTAATTTAATAATTTCACTCAAACTCTTGTGCTAACATAATTTGCAATGAGTATTGCAGAATTTTTTTTATTGCTGAATAAAATTTACATCATTAAATTTTAAATTTAGTATTTATATTAAATAGTTTACTATAATATTTGTTACTTTAATATTATTTAATGTTTATTATTAATGTATATTGAATTAAATCATATTTTAATAATGCAAATATTTAAAGTATTGAATTATTTATGTAATTAATTAGTAACTGTCGTGCTAACATAATTTGCAGAAATGCCGTTTGCAGTTGTCTCAGACTTTTGTGCCCCAGTTTATGAATGCTATCAACATTATGACTCTTACATTCTTGAGAGGATGGAGACTGTAAATGAACTTAAATCCTCTTAAGCTCAAAGTGAATTCATGAAGAATTAATCAGTTCAATTCTTTCCGCTCTTTTGCGTTGTTCATGGCTTCACTAGAACACTTTAAACACCATTTTGAAAAAGTACTGATTCAGTGATAATATTAAATGGTAAAACCACAGTATGTTTTCATATAATATACTGTATCATGGTGCTTTGCTTCCCCACATTCACTGTGTTGATTCATTTCACACATAGGGCCATATTTGACTGATCTGAGCTCATGATGTGAAGCTCATGGCGCTGGTGCTCTTAGGGTGTGTCCGAATCCACTTTTGCTAGTTTAACGGCGGAAAAACAGTCGGCGTGCCGGCACATGGTCCAAAAGGGTCGTCCCTCGTCTCTTAATGAGTCGTGGGTGTGTTTTAAGCATAACGTGCAATAAACCAATCAGAGTCTCATCTTCCTTTCCCTTTAAAAGCCAGTTGCGCTCACGCCATGGCGGATTCGCTATTTACATGCGAGTCGAAAGACTGAACGCTTCTGCAGCCAGAGAGGAATCCTTCTATTTTTAATATTTAAATGTGTGTGTGTGTGCTGCTGCGTCCCTGTGTGTGTAATAAGCAGAGTGTATGCACGTTGTGCTCCGCCTATAGGCTCATATCACTAACACACCCTTTAAATAACACACAAATACTGCACTATTGACTTTAGAGCAGGTTTGTGTTGGTAAATTTCTCCAACCTATCTTAAATACCCAAATGTAAGATGTTTAATGAATTTATTGGGTTGTTTCAAATATGAACCATTAGAACATAACAGTAGCTAGCCAAATATAATATATATTAGTGAATGTGTACTCTGAAGTGACACGGATCGATCTTTTACGCTTATATGAAGCGCTCACTCAAGCTAGAACTAGCAAGGCAACACAAGACACACACACACACACACAGGACGCATTCACTCTAGAGAGAGCACAAGAAAGACGGAGCGCAAATAAATGAGAAAGACTGCTGCATCTTGAGACAGGCTCTTTTAAAACCTTTAAATAAAAACATGACACCGTGTGATTAACTCCCGTCACAATGAAAATAGTCTGCACACTTATTATGATATCTACGGTAATCTGCAGGCAGTCCAAAAAGACGGGCTTTGAGGTCTTCGGCAATACTTCAATCTAATAACACCTTTCATTTTCTTCTTAACTCTTTAACTGTCACCGTCCACTGGCGGGACGCCTGGCGCTCTTTTTTCTAGGCCTGTCAAAAGAATAATCCCGATTAATCGCATCCAAAATAAAAGTTTGTGTTTACATAATATATGTGTGTGTACTCTGTTAATTATTATTTATATATAAATACACACACATTCATGTATATATTAAAGAAATATTTGCATGTAGTTACTGTATATACATTTATATAATCTATAATATATATAAATATAAATGTTTTATATATAAAAATAAAAATGTTTTCTTAAATATATACATGCTTGTGTGTGTATTTATACACAGCAAATTTCAGGAGTTGAAAAATCATGAGTTAGACAAAAAAGTGTGAATGAGTTACATTTTTTGAGTTATTTTTTACATTTTGACTACCGTGTGTGTTACTGGATACTCCCTGGCTGTGTTGTATTTTGGCGTTCATTCATTGGTGTTCAGGAGCGTGTTTTAACACTACATCTGGAGTTACATTTTGAGAAGTGCGTCACGACACGACCCTGGTTCTGCAGCACAAATAATGGACTTATGTGCTTCGTCGTGAGGTAGGTAAAAGTGTATATATACAAAAAAAAACTATTTCAACATGTTCTATATTTTCTGACAAACACGTTTTGTCAGCTGTTACGTTATATACTGTGTACTAACGTCAAAGACCATGGAAACGTATGAACGTAGCCTATAACTTGTTTCAAAATTTTAAATGGCTATTTGCGCTGGCTTTTTGTCGATGTAAACGAGCTAACCGTCTTTCCATTTGTAACGCTTTGCAGAGAGACCGGATAGCTGGACCGAATGGCTTCAGCCAAGTGCAAGCAAAACTCACGTAGGCAGGCTATCTGACGTTTCACATGGGATTTATTTTCAGCACCATTCCCATGCACACATGGGGTAACGTTAGTTTGCAACACTTTATGACAATAGCGTTACTGAACGGAAAAGTAAACGATAAAGAGCAACAGAAATATAAAGCGTATGCAGCTCACAGCTCGTGCTCCATCCAAGGACTGCCCACTCAGCGAGTGAGTAAAATAACGTGCCTTCCCCCTTAAAGGAGCAGCACCGAATTGTACTTGTTACACATTCACCGTGTTTCTGAAAATGAGTGTTTTGCCGTCAAATTGAAGTGGCGACTCAGCTCAAGAAACCTGTTCAGCTTCCACACTAACTTTAATGCCGCCGAGGTAACGTAATTCACTCAGCTGCCTATATGTTTTGCTGTTAGATTTTACAGTATGACAGCAATTGTTTTCAAAGTGTGTCCATGCATTGAATTTCTGAACCAAATGTATGAATTTGCTCAAATAAAGGCAGTAAATCAAGAGTATGGTGTTCAGTGTAGTCATTTCCACATAACACATATTGTGTTAAATAAATGTTAACTCTAAGAAGTGTTAAATAAAATATGTTTTAAGTGTTCATTTTTAACACTGGTAAGGAGTTTCTATTATAATTAACTACATATCAGAGTTACAGTTACTCTCCGTAGGATTAGTATTTTAACTCCAGAAAGAGTTAAATTTTAACTCTGAAAAAGTGTTAAAAATTCAACTCCAAGAGCAGAGTTATTTTAACTCTGCGCTGTAGTTTATTTGATGGTCACACATGTACACTCAAATTGAGTTGATTTTAACTAACAGGGAGTTTATTCCAAAAAATAGAATTTGCTGTGTATATAAATAATAATTAACAGAGTACACACACATATATTATGTAAACACAAACTTTTATTTTGGATGCGATTAATCGCGATTAATCTTTTGACAGCCCTACTTTTTTCCTATCATATATTTTTGTAATGATCATAATTTAGGTATCATTCGAAAGCTTACGAACTCAATATTCATCCTGTGAAAACCGTTTTGAAATCGGATGTTGCATTACCATGGAAACAGTACTCTAAATTCTTCTACTGGGCTCCTCCCCCTAGTGGGCGGTGTCATGTTTCATATTACAAAATGATTTTAACTAAATCTTTTCTAATCTTGACAAAACACATATCGTCGGAAAGGTCTGAGTCTCATTGGTCCATATTTGGTGACTGTTTTGTGATGGAAGTGATATTTGGACAGAAATTTACAGGAAAATGCATTAAAAAAAACTGATCAATGGAATGTGTGACACCCGGTGGCTATTTTTGGTACAGCGCCTAAACAAAATCTCATGGGGACTTCAATTTTTGTGCTATGAACTTCAAATTTGGAACACAACTTGGTTAGACATATGGCTTTGATTTTATAGTAATTTTAGAGTAAACATTTTTTTTGTAAAATATATATTTTACATAAAATAAAAAATATTTAGTACAGTGTTTTTAATTCACAGTAAATTTAAACTTCCATAACTTTTTCATACTTTCATATTTTGAAATACTTTCACTTTAGCAATAATCTGCTGAGTGTCTTCTTTAAAACAAGACCAAACTAATACATTCCAAATCATCCTTTAAGCGCATTTTCATGACTATTCTCAAAAAGGGGGGTGACTATTAAGCGGTTAAGTAAAAAGTTAAGATGTTCTTAAGAAAATATTTGAGAACTTTTTAAGAATTGCACTGAGGAACATTTTTACGAAATTCTTAGTTAATTAGTAAATTCTTTTCTTAACTTCTTTCTTTAGAAGATTTTCAGACCAGACGGCCATGGGCGCACAGATGCGCCAGTGCATGCTATTTAAACAAAGTGGAGCTGGACGTGAAAATGAGAACAGCGTCGGGATCAAAACTAGCAAAAAATATTTGCGTTGCGCTGAGTGTATGATAGGACCCCTGTATATATAGTGAAGGCGTCAAAATCTGAAGCAAGGTCCAGTGCCTTCACCAACTGCCAACTGCAATGTTGACCAACCCAGCAATTGGGTTGTTATCCAAACTTGTATGTTTTCCGTGACGGAGGCGAAAGTGGTTCTCGGGCAGTTCCTTCAAACACAGAGCCGTTATTGACAGGTGAAGAAAAGCCGCCATTTGAGGCTTTCTAGTGTTTTCCTGACAACTACTGACGGTTTGGACCAATTTGTTAGCCCAAATGGACTCGATTTCAAAGCCGCAATCCCCTGTTCCGCTGCACATATAAATGTCAACGCAGAATGACGAGTTTAAAGCCGTTTCACAAGGGAAAATGTTTATTTACTATTGATAAAATATTTTATTTTTTTATCTAGGATAATATATTTTTTACCCTTAATTTCCATGATCTAAAGAATTAAAAGGTTGTCATTTGAAAGTGTGTAGGTCTACTTGCATTATTATGCTGTTATATTAGGATTATACACTCACCTAAAGGATTATTAGGAACACATACTAATACTGTGTTTGACCCCCTTTCGCCTTCAGAACTGCTTAATTCTACGTGGCATTGATTCCACAAGGTGCTGAAAGCATTCTTTAGAAATGTTGGCCCATATTGATAGGAGAGCATCTTGCAGATGATGGAGATTTGTGGGATGCACATCCAGGGCACGAAGCTCCCGTTCCACCACATCCCAAAGATGCTCTATTGGGTTGAGATCTGGTGACTGTGGGGGCCATTTTAGTTCAATGAACTCATTGTCATGTTCAAGAAACCAATTTGAAATGATTGGAGCTTTGTGACGGTGCATTATCCTGCTGGAAGTAGCCATCAGAGGATGGGGACATGGTGCTCATAAAGGGATGGACATGGTCAGAAACAATGCTCAGGTAGGCCGTGGCATTTAAACCATGTCCAATTGGCACTAAAGGGCCTAAAGTGTGCCAAGAAAACATCCCCCACACCATTACACCACCACCACCAGCCTGCACAGTGGTAACAAGGCATGATGGATCCATGTTCTCATTCTGTTTACGCCAAATTCTGACTCTACCATCTGAATGTCTCAACAGAAATCCAGACTCATCAGACCAGGCAACATTTTTCCAGTCTTCAACTGTCCAATTTTGGTGAGCTCGTGCAAATTGTAGCCTCTTTTTCCTATTTGTAGTGGAGATGAGTGGTACCCGGTGGGGTCTTCTGCTGTTGTCCATCCGCCTCAAGGTTGCTCTTCTATCAGCTTGAATCAGTCGGCCCTTTCTCCTCTGACCTCTAGCATCAACAAGGCATTTTCGCCCACAAGACTGCCGCATACTGGATGCTTTTCCCTTTTCACACCATTCTTTGAAAACCCTAGAAATTATTGTGCGTGAAAATCCCAGTAACTGAGCAGATTGTGAAATACTCAGACCGGCCCGTCTGGCACCAACAACCATGCCACGCTCAAAATTGCTTAAATCACCTTTCTTTCCCATTCTGACATTCAGTGTGGAGTTCAGGAGATTGTCTTGACCAGAACCACACCCCTAAATGCATTGAAGCAACTGCCGTGTGATTGGTTGATTAGATAATTGCATTAATGAGAAATTGAACAGGTGTTCCTAATAATCCTTTAGGTGAGTGTATATCATATAATACACACGTGGGTAGGTTTACGGATGGGATGTGTTACGTGTTCAAATGTGTCTAAATAGTGTAAATAAACGTAAATAAAATTATGCTTGCTGATTAAATTGAGAATCACACTCCAACATGTCATAATGGCAAAATCATAACCCAATATATAATTTCTTCATGACGATAACGTTCCCATGCCCAACGCGTTTGTGTATGATTCCAAAGGTTTCTCATTGAAATCACTGGAGCACTTTAGCGTCTTCATTGTGACGCGGAAGACACTTGACCATGCTTCAGATTTTGACGCCTTGGGAGTGAGAACGGGTTGGGATATTGGATCTCACTTCGATGAAGAAGACGGCCCAGAAGTCGGCCCAGGCCGGAGACTGGCTGAGCGCGCCGTGACTGGCCAGGTGTGTCCCTTTAACAGTGATGACCGCATGAGCCACGCCCATGATCAGCAAACCCAACAGGAAACACAGCGGCTGAGA
>JARQWZ010004200.1:0-47500 GCA_033150135.1 Gobio occitaniae
ATAGAATGATAAACCAACAGATGGACAGACACAACGATAGACCAAGAGACGGATAGAAAGATGGATAGAAGGACGGATGACTAGACAGAACAATAGAATGATAGACCGACAGACGGATAGAAAGACGGATGACTAGGACAGAATGATAGAATGAAAGACAGACTGATGGAATACAGATGACTAGACAGAACGATAGAATGAGAGACAGAACAATAGAATGATAGACCGACAGACAGACGAGATACAGACGACTAGACAGAAGGATAGAATGAAAAACAGACTGATCGATAGACGGACAGACAGAATGATACAGATGAATGAATGGATAGATAGATGGGATACCAGATGACAAGACAGAACGAGAAAATGATAGACAGAACAATAGACAGATGAATGGATTGATGGATGGATGGACAGACTTTAGGCCTTGAAATGAAACACTTCACCTTCAGTATGATGGTAAGATGGGAACATGACTAGACAGAACGATAGAACAATAGAATGATAGACCGACAGACAGACGGACGGACGGACGGACGGATGAGATACAGATGACAAGACAGAACGAGAGAATGATAGACCGAACCACAGAATGATAGACCGAACAATAGACAGATGAATGGATGGATTGATGGATGGATAGATAGACTTTAGGCCTGGAAATGAAACACTTAACCTTCACAGGAAAGCTTCTGAAATGAACGTTGTGAAAGCACTCTTTACTGTAGCTCGTCTGCTCGAGTGATTGACACTTAATGTCCAGATCCTCCACCTCAGCCTGTCCCTGAAACAGCACACAAGCTGTCTCTCTCTCTCTCTGGCACATCCTTCACCCTAAAGGCCCTTTCACGCCGGACGCGTAACGAAAAAGCAAAGCGGAAAAAGCGAATAATTCGTGTGTGCGAATAGTTCGCGTCAAAACCATTCACACCAGCCGCGACGCGAGTTTGCGACGTTTCAGAGCTCCAACATTCCAAAACATTCGCGGCGACAGCTGAGAAACACGGACACGTAATCATTCAGTGGAGACGAGCTTTTCATTTTTCTTTAAAAGACAGAGAAGAAGGTTTTGGGTGCACTCAGTCTTAAAGAACAGAGTCCTGAAGGGGAGTATCATGCTAATCTTGTACAGGAGCTAAAACTTTATCATGGGCCGGTTCCGAACTTACTTTCAAAATGTCCGTGGGACAATTTGAGGAGCTCCTCCAGACAGAGACGGTAGCAGCGCATCTGACAACACACACACACACGCACACACACTCTTCAGGAACGGCTCGATCCGGAGCTGCTGTGTTTCCAGTTGAGTCACAATGTAAACACTTGCCACAGCCGTACTGACGGAAACACATTCACTTTCTATAGTCGCGGACGCAATTAGATAAAAAAATAAATAAATCATTTTTATTGATTATAATATCTATAGCCTATAGTGGGCGAACACAGCTGCATCTTTACAGCTGTAAACACAACTACAGCTGTAATCTCGTGAGAAATGCGACACCTGCAAAGGTTAATGTTGATTGAATGGCTAGTGACATCAACTGGACATTTCGTCACCTTTGTTTCCTTGTATGTGATTGGTTTACGCCTTTTCTGTCAATGCGGGTGTTAAAAAAAAACGACATCGAAACGGAAAAAATAGACATCGTTTTTTCGCCGCAGCACATTCGCGTTCGGTGTGAAAGCTCTCATTACACAAACAGCTGATCAAAAAATAAAACCATCGCGCGAATTATTCGCGCGTCAAAATCGCGTCCAGTGTGAAAGGGCCTTAACCGTTATCATCCAGTCACGATGACCCGGCCAGACCAACTCCACACATCCAGCAGTCTCACTCCATCAAACGGACAATCTCTGGGCCGTCAATCTCCATAAACGGACCCGCCGGCTTATTGAGCGCAAACCCTGTTGGACTCACTCACCGGAGACATCCCCGTCCCTCCAGACCAGCTCAACAGCTGAGGCAATCTCCCAAGTGGACTTTTCCAATTACGATCCCAAGTGGGAACATCTGAGGCATGGTGGCCAGAACAATGGCCCAGTTGGAAAGGCCTCAATTGAGTAAGTGCCGCCTTAAATAGGTTTTATTTGATGGAAGAATGCAGGCGACAGACAGCGTTCCCTCCCTTTCCGGAGAAAAACCCTTTCCCGTCAAGGGCCGTCCCACGGTCGCCCATCCCTCAGTCCCCCATAATGTAATCTGGAGCAGACAGGGGCAGCACAAACAGTATTAGTGTGTAAATGGAGGACTGGTAATAAGGAAGCTCCTGGGCCAGAGGAGGACACTGAGCAGAAATAACCCGGTTCCCAGACGCCCTGGTGCTCGTCTTCAATACTCAGCAGAGCTTATTATCCACCCATATATAAAGATCACTCTAAAACAGGGCCAAACGCAGCGACATCAGGCCATTAAAATGTGCAGCTCTTGCCTTATTTATTTCACCGGGAATGTTCCGCATCCAGTATGGATGTGTTGGTTAATTAGGCTGGTCATTCATTAGTCGGATAGAGATGGATATTACATTCATTAGATGGATAGAACAATAGATAGATGGATAGATTGAAAGAAAGAATGATCAATAGATGGATAGATTGAAAGATAGAATGATTTGCTTTAAATATATATATTTTTTTTTTTACAAAGGCTATGTTTAAATTACTTTCGTGTTAATGTTTATATCTTGATTATTTTGAAAAGTGTATATCTGCAGCAAAACAAAATCATTTAATTTTACCTCAGGTTTTGCATGCGTTGGTTTTCTCTGGCGCTCGCGGAGGCTTCAGATAAATCTCCACTCGGGTGAAGGAGGATTTTGAATAGCTTACACAAAACTTTTCCATTTTCTTCCATGTCATGTCAAACTAGTAACGTTATAACAATGAAGCTTGCTGAGGCTTGTTATACTACCGGGGTTAGGCTAGTCATTGCCCACATCCCTAATGCAGAGCTGCCAACTTCTCAAAAAAACTCTGAGTGAGATTTGGTGGGGCCAACCAACATTTTGCCGCGTACAAAGCAAAATTGCAACAACAAAAAATTAAATAAATAATAATCATATCATATATATATATATATATAATAGCTATATACACACACAGACAACACTCTCTCTGCATTAGAATTTGAGTAGTAGCCGATTGTTTTTTTGTTGTTGTTGTTGATTTCCTTTGTTTTTTCATAAAATGCATCTTTATGACGCTTTGTATACAGTATATCCTATAGACACACACACACAATTTTTAAAGCTCTATGTAGAAGCATGGTTTTGTCTAAATAGAGCAAATTGATTTTACATCAACCTACAGCATACTTTTACAGGGAAGAAAAAGGGAAAAACTGTCTGTTGCTCTTCTGTCTGTTGTGTGGTTCTTTTTTGCTGTGGCTGATCTAAAAAAACAGTGTTGTAGTAAAAACTACTTTGAGTAGTTAAGTTACATTCAAGTTACATAGCCTTTTGAAAAAGTAGCTACACTACAAGTTACTATCAAAAAGTAGCTGGCTACATTGAAACCACTTTTTTCTTTTTCTTTTTTTACAATGAGATTGTTACAAATAGCCTAACTGAATAATTGTTAATGAAGAATGTTATAATATTGGGGTTTCAAGCTTCATAATGCAATTGTAATTATGATTTCAAAGAGTAGGGTGAATTCAGGGTTATTGGGACACTTTTCCCCAGACATTTCAATGGAAAAAAACTGTCAGAATCACTACACACAATACTCAAATATAGCCTATCATCTCAAACCTGGCTGTTAAAGTTGCAACATGGCTACAAATGTAACATCAGAGCAAGAACAAAATGTATGCAAATCAACTTTGCGATGCTGTTTGCGAACGTTCGTTGGAACTATGGGTTCAAGAAACAACTCGTTTAACTATGCTTATAATGACGGAACTTGTGACCATAGTTAGCGAACGACGCTTTCGGGAAACGCACCCCTGAGCGTCACAGCTCCACTTCGCTCATTTCAGGCTCGTTCTCGTCAGAACCCAACACAGTATGTAGTTTTAGGTCGCGCAACACCGTATTTTTTTGCCCATGAATCTTGAACCCCCTCACCGAAAGCATAACTAATCGATCAACATGATCGGCTTAACATGTAGATCTATAGATAAACTCATCTTTCAGGCATTTGACCGACCGGGGTGACACTTCAGCGTGAGAAATCGGGGGTGTGGGCGTGTGAGACCAATCAAATGCGTGTGACTCACGGCCAATGCGTGAGAGTTGGCAGCTCTGCTGATAAACAGCCTTTCACTTTCAGCACTCACTAACGAGAGATATCTGCCTCACGAGCGGTTAAGGCAAATTTTTTTTAATTACAACATATCACTGTGAAACTTCTCCAGTTTATTACTGGCATAAACATAAGAAAAAAATGTATTACAAGTTTTGTGTAAATTAATGTTTTAATATGCAAATGAGGCCTTATATACTTAAATATACGCTCATTTGCATACTTTTCCAAAAACAAAATCTGGAAATTGGATCAGGTTTAAAATTCTTGGTTCTATTTGTTGACATGTTAGATGAGAGGGCTTTCACTGAGGGGATTCTGGATATCTTATTTTGTGCTTTAGTAAATTAGAGAATACTGACAATAGCCTGAAAAAAATTCATTTTCGCCATGTTTTTTGGAATTAAAGGACCTATAACTCAGGATAGGAATGATATATCAACAAATCCCTCTGTAAACGCTTTCAGAATATAGTTCAAGTATAAGACAGGAAGAGTTGGTGCTTGTAGATGCTACTGAAGTGGATAATCTGAATCTGAGTGTGAGGAAAAAACTCATTTTGAGAAAACGGCCTTTAAAGTTTTATATTGCATATATTTCTATGAAACCCCCAACCTACAAACAAAATATATATTCAGTTAATTAATATCAGTAGTGTATAATATTTAAAACACGTGGAAATGATAAATTAATAAATTATTAATAGCAATAGCTATTAGAGAACTACCTTAAGAGAACTACCTTAACAAACAACACCAGTCACACACACTGCGACAAACTGTCCCTGTTTGTTGTACATGTCCATCTATAACTATTTGAATCTAATTCTGACGGGGTTTCGTCGTCTAATCTGTTGTTGTTTACTTTCTTTTTACCAGCTCTTGCTACTTGGTCTTTTCAGCATTGTCTGCACTTTCTCTCAGGTGGAGAATACACAAGCAAACGGCAGCTCGTATCACATTGACCAATCAGATGTGGTTTTCATCTGCAAACTTTCGCGGTTGGTTAGTTCTACAAAGGAAATGTCCATATTTGGATTAGCCAGTGCTGTGTGTGAGACTGAGAGCTTTATAATGACACCAGACATCACATGTTTCTGTGAATGGAGACGCACGAGAGATCGCGCTAGAATAACTTTTGATGATTTCGGGTACAAATATAAAGGCGCACGGTGACAAAATATAAATAAATAACCACCTTAATGTGTAATGTTGACATTTTTTTTATTTTGACATGAAAGCTTACATGTTAAGGGAGCAAACTGGCCCAAAATCTCAAAATTGACCACTGCATGAAAAAACGATGTTTTCACCTGCCGTGTCTCGCCTTAAGCTTGGTTTATACTCGCCGCGTCCGCACTAGCGCTCGAATGCGCGTGGAAAAATTTAACGCCATGGCTGTTGTGCGCTTTGAGAACGCGAGATCCCTTTGCACTTGGCGCCGCGGTGTGCGGGTGTGCACGCCGAATTATGTACCGGCTCCGCATCCGAAGATGCGTTGCCATAAAGTGGTATCGGGTGCGGTTGTATCAGGGTAGTTTTACGAGTACTTGACAACAGTATCGGACCGAGACCCGAGTACTGGTATCGGTATCGGTGCATCCCTAATCAATAGATGAATAGATTGAAACTTGGAATGATCAATAGATGGATAGAACAATAGATCGATGGATAGATTGAAAGACAGAATGATCGATAGTTGGATGAATGGGTGGATAATTGATAGAATGATTGAATTATAGATAGATAGATTAAACAAATGGATAAATAGAATGATGGATAGAACAATAGATAGATGGAGTGAGTGAGAGAGAGAGAGGTGGACTCACCGGCGTCCCGTGTCCAGTATGATTCAGACACTGTTGCCTGTCCTCTTCTCCTGCAGATGTGCTCCTCCAGACTGTGAATGAATGAATGAATGAATGAATGAATGAATGAATGAATGAATGAATGAATGATGGAGTGAGAGTGAATGAGTGTGAGAGAGAGAGAGAGAAAGAGTGAGAGAGAGAGAGAGAGAGAGAGAGAGAGAGAGAGAGAGAGAGAGAGAGAGAGAGGTGGCCTCACCTGCGTTCCGTGTCCAGATGTGCTCCTCATGCAGATGTGCTCTTCCAGACTGTAAATGAATGAATGAATGAATGAATGAATGATGGAGTGAGAGAGTGAATGAGTGAGTGAGAGAGAGGTGGACTCATCTGCGTCCCGTGTCCAGATGTGCTCCTCATGCAGATGTGCTCTTCTCCTCCAGATGTGCTCCTCCAGACTGTAAATGAATGAATGAATGAATGAATGAATGATGGAGTGAGAGAGTGAATGAGTGAGTGAGAGAGAGGTGGACTCATCTGCGTCCCGTGTCCAGATGTGCTCCTTATGCAGATGTGCTCTTCTCCTCCAGATGTGCTCCTCCAGACTGTAAATGAATGAATGAATGAATGAATGAATGATGGAGTGAGAGAGTGAATGAGTGAGAGAGAGAGAGGTGGACTCACCTGCGTCCCGTGTCCAGATGTGCTCCTCATGCAGATGTGCTCTTCTCCTCCAGATGTGCTCCTCCGGACGGTGGACAGTGTGTTTGTGTTCCAGGAGGCCGTGGAGGGCGACTCCAGCGCCGCATTCGACGCTATCGTGGTGGAGCAGTGGACAATCATTGATGTGAGTTACACACACACACACACACACACACACACACACACACACACACACACACACACACACACACACAGGTGGACAAAGTACACAACTCTATTACTCGAGTAAAAGTAAAAGTACTACTGGTCAAATATTACAAGTGAAAGTTCTAAAAAAAAAATTACTTAAGTAAAAGGACAGAAGTAGGGATGCACGATATTATCGGCACAACATCGGAATCGGACGATAATCGCTTAAAATATAAAAATCGGCATCGGCCGATATGAAAAAATTATGCCGATATGCCTTGCCGATATGATAACGTGTTGATATGCGCCTGCAATAACTCACATGTGCAAGGACTTCTATAGCGATAGAATTTCGATGAAATTTTATGAAATTGATGATGAAAAATAATCCAAGGAGCTCTAAAATAATTGTAAAAAAAAATTATCTGAAGCTAAATACAGCATCAAATGATCCCATGCCACCCCCACTTCATGTGCACAAACATTAAATCCAAAAATAAAATATTTAGATTACAACTGTATCTGTCTGGGTTAAAAAATTAATGACTTTATTATTGTTATTTTCAGCGCTTTTAATATACTCTTATTATAAAAAGAACTTTATTAACATTTATTTATCTTTAACAAGTATCCTTTTAGTAAGGAGACCTCGGAAATCTGAAACCAGAATGAAAAAAAAAATAGTTTTTGCTCAAAATGGTGGTTTCCAAACAAAGGGAAAAAATAAACATATATCGGTATCGATATCGGCCAGAATGAGTTGAAAAATATTGGCATATCGGATATCGGCAAAAATCCAATATCGTGCATCCCTAGCAAGAAGTAAAAGAAGAAAAAAAACACAGAAACGACTTTAGACTTTGAGGACCTTGATGGATAAGTAGTGGAGTTAAAAGTATGATATTTGTCTTTCAAATGTAGTGAAGTTAAAGTCAAAGTTTCCAGAAAAAATAATACTCAAGTAAAGTACAGATACTCAAAAAGTGTACTTAAAGGGTTAGTTCACACAAAAATGAAAATTCTGTCATTAATTACTCACCCTCATGTCGTTCGACACCCGTCAGACCTCCGTTTATCTTCAGACACAAATGAAGATATTTTAGTGTAAATCTGATGCTCTGAAAGGCCTCCATTGGCTCAATGGCACTTTACACTCTCAAGACCCTTAAAAGACACTAAAGACGTCGTTACAAAGTCCATCTCACTACAGTGGCTCTACAATAACTTTATGAATCGGCGACAATAGTTTTTGTGCGCAAAAAAACCCTAAATAACGACTTATATACAGGGAGTGCAGAATTATTAGGCACGTTGATTTTCTGATCAAATTTTTTTTCAGGCACATTTGACCAATTCCAAACCACAGTAATCCTAATAACTACTATTGATTTAGTATTTAATAATGTATAAGTGATATATAATTGTTCATGAAGGCTGGAAATGAAAATCACCTTATATTCAGGTGTGCAGAATTATTAGGCATGTTTTCTTTTACAGATAAATTGAGCAAAAAAAGAGATTTAACTCAGACTGAAAAGTCAAAAAGTATTAAATGCCCATGAGAAGGATGCAATACTAATGCAATACTAGACATTGCAGTTAAGGCATGACCATTGGACAGTGAAATGCTCGTTGGGTCAGCAGGGTCAGACAAAAACAGGTGGTGAAGAAAAGACACCTGTTAACTGCAAAAGAATGAAGAATTAAGGTGAAGAATTAAGGGTGAAACCATCAGGAACCCTTTAGTCTCCAGCGCCACCATTTTCCAGAGCTGCAACCTACCTGGAGTCTCCAGAAGTGAAGGTGTCAGGATCTCAGAGACTTCAGTTAGGTAAAGAATCCTAAAAAATGACCCCCACTAGATAAGAATCACAAGCTGAAGTGTTGTAAAATACATGAAGCCTGCTTTTTTATAGGCTTTATGGGTTTTATAGGTTGAGAATGACTCTTGAAGGACCAGCACCACATCCTCTAGTACCACTGTTTGAAGAATTCATCTTCCAGAATCTGGCAGTACGTTTTGGGAGTTCATTTTAGTCCATCCTGAAGTCCGTTTTGCAGAGATGGACTAAAAATGAACTCCCAAAACGTACTGCCAGATTCTGGAAGATGAATTCTTCAAACAGTGGTACTAGAGGATGTGGTGCTGGTCCTTCAAGAGTCACTCTCAACCTATCTGTCCATAAAGCCTATAAAAAAACCTTCTTCATGTATTTTACAACACTTCAGCTTATGATTCTTATCTAGTGGGGGTCATTTTTTAGGATTCTTTACCTAACTGAAGTCTCTGAGATCCTGACACCTGCACTTCTGGAGACTCCAGGTAGGTTGCAGCTCTGGAAAATGGTGGCGCTGGAGACTAAAGGGTTCCTGATGGTTTCACCCTTAATTCTTCACCTTAATTCTTCATTCTTTTGCAGTTAACAGGTGTCTTTTCTTCACCACCTGTTTTTGTCTGACCCTGCTGACCCAACGAGCATTTCACTGTCCAATGGTCATGCCTTAACTGCAATGTCTAGTATTGCATTAGTATTGCATCCTTCTCATGGGCATTTAATACTTTTTGACTTTTCAGTCTGAGTTAAATCTCTTTTTTTGCTCAATTTATCTGTAAAAGAAAACATGCCTAATAATTCTGCACACCTGAATATAAGGTGATTTTCATTTCCAGCCTTCATGAACAATTATATATCACTTATACATTATTAAATACTAAATCAATAGTAGTTATTAGGATTACTGTGGTTTGGAATTGGTCAAATGTGCCTGGAAAAAAAATATAATCAGAAAATCAACGTGCCTAATAATTCTGCACTCCCTGTAGTGATGACGATTTCAAAACACGGCCTCATGAAGCTTCGAAGCGTTATGAATCAGTGAGTCGATTCATGATTCGGATCGCGTGTCAAACCGCCAAACTGCTGAAATTTGGCGATTCAAACTACTGAATCAACTCACTGATTCATAACGCTTCGAAGCTTCATGAGGCCGTGTTTTGAAATCGTCATCACTATTTAAGTCGTTATTTAGGGTTTTTTTGCGCACAAAAACTATTCTCGCCGATTCATAAAGTTATTGTAGAGCCACTGTAGTGAGATGGACTTTGTAACGACGTCTTTAGTGTCTTTTAAGGGTCTTGAGAGTGTAAAGTGCCATTGTGCCAATGGAGGCCTTTCAGAGCATCAGATTTACACTAAAATATCTTCATTTGTGTCTGAAGATGAACGGAGGTCTGACGGGTGTCCAACGACATGAGGGTCAGTCATTAATGACAGAATTTTCATTTTTGGGTGAACTAACCCTTTAAGTAAATGTACTTCGTTACTGTCCGCCTCTGCACTATTGTAATTATGTGCACAAACTACTAAATTAGACCAAACTCAAGCATTGGGACGTCCCGTTTGAGTGACAGCAATGGACGGTCCTGAGATCAGATACTGGGCCAGTTCACCATTGATTCTCCTCACGTTGGTCAGGCTTGGGTTTATTTGGGCTAGGTGTGTGTGTGTGTGTGTGTGTGTGTACAGCGGGCAGTGTTGTGTTAGTTAGCACTGTGTGTGTGTACTGATGCTATCAGTGTAATGGAGTTGTGAGCTTTATTTTATAATCCTGCCGCTCTCGTTCGCCCTGAGGAGAGGAAGAAGGACACACAGTTTTTGTCCAGCATTACTCAAGCCTGCTCCACATTTCCCAGCATTCAATGCCACTGTCATTTAAAGAGCCTGTAAATGTTCTCCAGTATTGTGTAACACAGAAAGTGTTTCCACTAATGCAGCGAGACACTCTTCAGATGCTCATCAATCACCGGCTGGTTTCTGCCACTGGTCTCCCGTCTTCAGTGAGCTGTGTTTATTTCATTCATGTGAATCATGTCTATAACCGCATCAGACAATCACTGCACATTACTCACTCATTCACTGACTGAGCGTCTTTAATGTAGCGCCACAAATATTGATTTATGATACCATTCAATATATTAATGCTTTCATTATTGCAGTTTCTTGTTGTATATATTACACACATACATAATATATTGTATTAGAATAAATAAATAAACATTAAAAATATATTTATTTTTTATAATATATGTTTGTATATATATATATATAGTATATTATATTATATATATGCACACACACATTATATTATGCATAAATAATAAATGCAGTATTTTTGCATTTATTTACTAAATACATACACACACACACACACACACATATATATATATATCTCACACACATACATACATACATAATATATTATAATAAATCAATAAAAGTAGATTTATATGTATAAATATATATATATAGTTTAGTAAATTGAGGTTGAAATGTAGTTTTTTTGCATTTATTATAACTAATATAATCTAAATGAATGTGTTTGTGTATTATTTAAATAAATTACTTTTAGTTGGTTTATTTATATATATATATATATATATATATATATATATATATATATATATATATATATATATATATATAATCTCAACTCAAAATAATACACAAACACACACATTATATCATATATTATAATAAAAGCAAAAATACTCCATTTCAACTACAATTTATTCAACTATATATATATATATACATATAAATCTATTTATATTTATTTATTATAAAATATTATGTATGTAATATATATGTGTGTGTGTGTGTGTGTGTGCGCATATATATATATATATATATAAAAATTCTAATAGAATAAATTATATGTATAAATGTGTGTGTGTGTGTGCCAGACATGGGGACTTGTGACTTGGTGACTTGGACTCGAGTCGACTCGAGTCTCTATTTTTATGACTTGTGACTTGACTTGACAAAAAATTAAATACTTGAGACTTGACTCGGACTTGGAAGTTAAAGACTCGGGACTTGACTTGACTTGAGACACGATGACTTGAATGACTTGAGTGTTAATCACATCATGTTTTCAGTTTGAATATAAAATATATAAATTATTTTTTTGAATAAAGTTGACCCAGCTGGAGCGCAGGCTGAGAATAGCGTTGTCATGACTGACTGGATCACGACACTATCATCAGTCATGCCCTCTCGTACGCACACCACGCCCACTTAGATCAGATATCACATCAACATTTCAGCCGGAGGGGTACCGAGGGTCATCGCTTTCGGCTTCAACAATTATTCGCAAGATGGCAAAAGACGAACAGCGTTGCAAGACATGCAACATAAAAATCACAGACAGCCAGACGACAACCTCCAATTTCGTCCGTCATTTGAAGAGCCATTCTGCCCAGTAAGTGCTTGTCAATTTGTTAATGTTATCTGGTTAGTTGGTAGTTAGCTAATGTAATAATAGCTAAAGTAGCCACTAGCCCAGGGATCACCAACATGGTGCCCGCTGGCACCAGGTCGCCCGCAAGGACCACATGAGTTGACCGCGGGTCTGTTCTAAAAATAGCTCACCGTAGCAGCTGCGTTCAGTCGCTTCCGTGTTTATTTAAACGCAGGGCTCCAGACTGAAGCCGAATATATACGTTACTAGTGTCTGTAAATATTAAACTGCAAAATGCTCCTGCATGTTCATCCACGTCTGTGTGGATGACGGGCGCTGCGCGCGCGCACTCGCTCTTGTAGTCTCTGCAGACACGAAACCATAAACCGTCACTTCATGACAATTTACCGTTTCATTTGAGAAAACTGGGTGCGTCTCATTCAGCTCCTGGTTCAGTAGTCAGGGCACTGATCAGGACACAAGTCAATGGGACTGAACTAGGGAGCTGATTGAGACGTGCACCCACTGTCATATCATGAACACAGACACTCAAAGGTATTCAATTCACGGCAACCCGTCAAAATAAAAGTTCGGTTTAACGTGAAGAAATTGACTACAGATTGTAGCCTACAGTAAATTTAGCTACGTATCTATGTAATAATAATACATCTCTACTAATAATAATAATTATGAAATAAATAATATTAATTATATAATTATTAATGGTTGCTTATTTTTCACTTGATCTTTCATTTATAAACAATGTTTACTTTTAAACAGCATACAGCCTTTACATGTTTATGTATTATTTACTTATGATTATCATTATAAATAATAAACATTGATTTTTAAAAAATATTTAAATAAAATAATTTGCTGTGGTACCAAAATTGGTACGGAGTACCGTCAAATTTTTATGGTATTGGTACCGACTACTGGAACTACTACTACACTCTTTCAGGTGTAAAACAGTTCGGATAGTTGTTAATATGAGAATTATGATGCATTATTTAAGAGTTTTATATAACATGAGTAGCTCTCTGTGACTTTCATTTTTAAAAAGTAGCTCTCAAATGAAAAAAGGTTGGAGACCCTTGCTGTTATTTGTTTTATGGACTTAATGTTGAAAATTTAAAACATTTTACATTTAAATTTAAAACACTGTTGGCAGAAGTGAAAAATAAATATTTTTATGAAGTTACAATTTAGTTTGATTCCATGATGTATTTTACTGAACATGAGTATTTACAATGCAAATCCAAATTATTGTAATTTACTGACAGTTACTTATATCTTGTCTTTTCACTTTATTAAGATCAGATTCTGCAGGTAAAATTACAATAATAAGCTGACTTGACTTGGACTTGACTTGACCTACTACAGGACTTGACTTGACTTGACTTGACATAGCCTGTGACTTGACTTGACTTGACTTGCCCAAGAAAAAAATACTTGGGACTTGCTTGAGACTTGAAGGTTCAGACTTGAGACTTGCACATGTGTGACTTGGTCCCATCTCTGGTGTGTGCATATATACACTATATATGTGTGTATATAATTGCGCACACACACACTTTTACACATTATATATATATATATATATATATATATATATATATATATATATATATATATATATATATATATATATATATATATATATATATATATATATATATATATATATATATATATATATATATATATATATATATACACACACACATACATACATGCTTATATTATATATATATATATGTGCATGTGTGTGTGCACGTGCGTGGATGCGCGCGTGCACGCGCATATACACACACACACATATATACACACACACACACATATATGCAAACACACACACACACACACACACACATATATACACACACATATATACACACACACACACACACACACACATATGCAAACACACACACACACACACATATATACACACATACACACACACACACACACACACACACACATATATACACACACACACACACACACACACACACACACACACACACATATATATGCAAACACACATACATATATATGCACACACACACACTAGGGATGGGCGATATCTTATCGTTTGTGATATACCGGTAAAAATTCTCCCCACGATAAGAATTTGTCTTCCCGCGATAATAACGATAAAGCCTAGTTGATAGCGCGACCCATCTGCACTGTGCCACCGCTGGCCGTCTCTTGATGCCCTAAGCGTTATTACTTTATGATGGCCGCGGTGGCTGCGTTCGTCAATTTGTAAAGCTGAACGGGGGTTGGAGAGAGAATTTTCTTGTGGTGCCCCTGCAGCACTCGGTGCCCTAAGCGCGGCGGCACTGAATCCGCATCTCACGTGCAGAGCGAAAACAACTAGAAGCTGCGGAAGAGTTCATAGCTAAACGAGGGGCACCTGTCTGAACCTGTACATACAGATGTATTTTCACTCGCTGAGCACTTGGACTGAGCGCTTAAGAGATTCGCTCTGTCTCAATCGATTGGTAAAGCACACTATTTCAGTTCAACTCAATGAATGCGCAGTGTATTTGACGCACATTAAACACTAGTGTGAGGCGCGCGACTGAGAGCGCTCAGTGTTTCACACACACTCAAAGAGAGAGCGAGAGAGTCTTATACCACACAGAATTGACGTGCTACATGTAAACAATATCCTTTTTTGTATTTTCCTGTAAAATAATGGCGTTTATTTGGAATTGTTCAGCCTTTCATGAACAGGAAGAAACGAATGCACCGACGGGGATCTCATTGGCTGGCGCGCACCTATTACGGTGCCTGTTTTGATTTCAGCAAATCAGTAAGAAAGCGCTGACAACGTGATTAATATTCATGAACCCAGAAGCTCATTAATCCTTAGTGCAGTTTATTTTTATTAGTAGAAGAATTCATGGTATTATCTTATCAACTCAAATTACTGAAGTTCTATCATTATTTTCAACTTTTTTGTAATCTGAAGACATTTTTTGGGATAATTACTTTTGCTGTTTCTGCTATTTTTACCACTGTTTGCACCATGAGTGTATGAATAAAAACAGAATCAGTTTACATGTAAAACTTGTCATTGATTTGAATTATTATTGTTTGTATTGTGTGTTGTTTTTTAGCACAGTTGGACTATTTAAACATTACCTGCACTTTTACAGAAGACAAATTATATCTGCAACTTTTCCATTTCTGAAAAGGCTGGTGTGGAATTTTACATAAAAAAAAAATTAATTAAATATATATATAATATATAATAATATATACTTTTTTTATGTATTATAGGAGCCTATTTGATGACATTTACGTTTTACTTTAGATCATTGTTTGTTTTTCTGAAACTCGCAAGAATGCATGCAGATTTCACTTGTATCCAAAAACATGGGGAATGATACTACATTTATCGTCATTGATATCGTTATCGCAATAAATACTAGAAAATATCGGGATAAATTTTTAAGTCCATATCGCCCATCCCTAACACACACACACACACACACACACACACATATACATATATATATATATATATATATATATATATACATATATATACATACATACATACATACATACATACATACATATATATATACATATAATATATGTATAATTATTTTCTGTTGGTTTACATTGTTTTTGCATTTATTTATTTAATATATATATATAACTTTATTAAAGAATACCTCCAAAATACATAAACTGATATCACCATTCGCTATTATAGCTGTAAATAATATGTAAATGTTTGTCCGCATGATTCTCTGAAGCACTGAGCCGTGTGTGTTCAATGCGAGTCAGACTGAGTGAGGACTCTATTCCCGTCCTAAAGGAAAATCAATAGGCAGTGTAACTGTGGACATGTAATGCAGTGAGGGCGCTCGCGACTGAAGCTCAGCCCCTGAAACACAACCACGAAAACAGTTTTCCATTTCAGATTTCCTTGAGGAATAATCCTTGAAGATTTACTCACAGCAACACTTATTAGTTTTGATCCACTGAGGAGGAAATTGCCTTAACAGCTTTTTATCACACTCGCAGTGAGCTCTCTCTCCGCATATGAGGGTGTGTGTGTGTGTGTGTGTTATTAAGAGGAGTGTTCTTCAGGAAGCTGCAGGAATGCATGTTTGAGCCCATAAAGTAAAGAAGGCCATGGCGGGTTCAGACTACAGCATGTTTGGCTTGGTCAGATTGTGTGTTTTGACTCCTAAATTCTTGTTGTGTTGTGGACAAGATGCACGAGTTAAGGCCCTTTCACGCCGGACGCGTAACGAAAAAGCGAAGCGGAAAAAGCGATTAATTCGTGTGCGAATAGTTCGCGTTAAAACCATTCACACCAGCCGCGACGCGAGTTTGCAACGTTTCAGAGCTCCAACATTCCAAAACATTCGCGGCGACAGCTGAGAAACACGGACACGTAATCATTCAGTGGAGACGAGCTTTTCATTTTCTTTAAAAGACAGAGAAGAAGGTTTTGGGTGCACTCAGTCTTAAAGAACAGAGTCTGAAGGGGAGTATCATGCTAATCTTGTACAGGAGCTAAAACTTTATCATGGCCGGTTCCGAAATTACTTTCAAATGTCCGTGGGACAATTTGAGGAGCTCCTTCAGACAGAGACGGTAGCAGCGCATCTTACGACACACACTCACTCACTCACACACTCACACACTCACACACTCACACACTCACACACTCACACACTCACACACTCACACACTCACACACTCACACACACACACACACACACACACACACACACACACACACACACACACACACACACACTCACACACACTCACACACACTCACACACACTCACACACTCACACACTCACACACACACTCTCTTCAGGAACAGCTCGATCCGGAGCTGCTGTGTTTCCAGTTGAGTCACAATGTAAAACATTTAAGTGCCACAGACACAGTCGTACTGACGGAAACACATTCACTTTCTATAGTCGCGGACACAATTAGATAAAAAAAATTTTTTTTTTTTAAAAATTCATCGTATTGATTATAATATCGTAATCTGTAGCCTATAGTGGGCAAACACAGCTGCATCTGTACAGCTGTAAACACAACTACAGCTGTAATCTCGTGAGAAATGCGACACCTGGCAAAGGTTAATGTTGATTGAATGGCTAGTGACATCAACTGGACATTTCGTCACCTTTGTTTCCTTGTATGTAGGCTTGCTACGATAGTCGGTGTTGCCGGTGTTACCGGTGTCCAGACTCAACACCGGTTACATCACTTGCCCACCGTGGCACCGCCCACCATCTTTTTGATTTTTTTATAGTAATAAAATAATTTAGTTCAGTTAGAGAACAGACAATACAAATAAAAACTGAACGTGTCTGCTTAATAAAGCAGGATCCGACCGTGAGTCTCGGCAGCGGCAGGAGTCATTCATCAGAGAGTGAGGAGCTGACTGAGATGATCGCGGAAGATTTGGTTTCAAAGCCAAACGTAAAAGCGCCTATTTAAGGGAGTTTGTCATTTGTTTTGTTGTGTTCAAGCAACGCGCAGCCGAATTGGCGCTAATTCAAAATTGAAAGTAAAATGTGCACGGCCGCACAGAGCGCGCATTGTTTACTTTGGCCTGGCTCCGCAGTGCGAGCCTCCGCGCTCCGCGGATTTATTTTTTGCCGCGCGCACCCTCGCGCTCGTGCGGGCGCGTCGAGTATAAACAAGGGGACGAACTGTTATTCATTCATGGCGTGCATCTCAATCATAGACTGATCAATGCTTGATCAGTGCCCTGACTACTGAACTAGGGAACTGATTGAGACGCGCCCATGGCCTCACAGAGCGCGCATTTACAGACGAGCTGTCATTCACGGTGTGCGCGCACTGGCGCGTTTTCAGTTCAGAGCGGTCGTGTGCATGTTACTTTAGATTTAAAAGCCTCCGCCGGTGATTGTCACACATCAATTAACCGGTGGGAAAATTTCCTCACCATCACATCCCTACTTGTATGTGATTGGTTTAAGCCTTTTCTGTCGCTGCGAGTGTTAAAAAAAATCGGCATCGAAACAAAAAAATAAACATAGTTTTTTCGCCACAGCACATTCGCGTTCGGTGTGAAAGCACTCATTACACAAACAGCTGATCAAAAAATAAAACCATCGCGCGAATTATTCGCGCGTCAAAATCGCGTCCAGTGTGAAAGGACCTTTACGCCGAGGACCAATTCAGATGAAATCAATCAGTTCCAAATGTGAGTATCTGAGAACGCATCTGCTGATATAGTCCAGGGGTTTTCAAACTGGGGTCCTCCAGAAGGTTCTAAGGGGTCCACAGAACATTTCAGGGAATAAAAAGACACAGCAAAAATGGTTAAAGTCTACTGAACATTATAACCGAATTTAAGAATTGTATATCGTCGCTGTCCGATGAAAACCACGTATGTCCATTTTGCCGATTTTGAGATTTTTCGACGGATTGAATGTCCAGATTCATTTCCGTATACAGTATGCTTCACATATCTAAATGGCCAATGAAAAGTTCATGTCATCTGATTTTCACGTATATCCATTTGGTGTCAAAGCTGTCAATCACGCCGCGTATTTCCCGCCCTGTGGAAGCATCTCGCCGGTCTCGTGAAGTTTCATCGAAGCTCAGCACTGGATAGCCGAAAGTACGACATTGAAGCTCTCCACAGTTTAGTTCTAATCTAGTTCTTCACAGATTAGTTTGCTTGCTAGTATGTAAATAAACTCGGTCTCATTGATAAGATTCAAACTTTTTTTTTCTTAGTCAAACTGATCAAATTATATGCTACTGTAATGATTGTCACTAGAACATGCCTCACTCATACTGCGATCACCAGAGGCTGAGAATGTCCAGCACTTATTCCTCTGTCAATATGAAACGCCACTTGGCCATTCTAATTAATGATCGGAAGAACGCGTATCGACCACCGTTACTGTAAAATATGCACGCATGTCCATTTAAACTCAATTTTGGTCAAATGTGGATTATATCATTACACTGGCAAGAATATGGTTACATGTAAAGATGCTGTACCAAGTATGACAACGCTACATTCAACTGCTTTTGAAATACGGTGTTTTTTCACTTCCTGAAAAGTAACCGTTTTGGACATACGTGAGTTTCATCGGGCAGCAAGTGTGTGTGTGTGTGTGTGCTCATCCGGGAGAAGTGCCCATATAAGGAATTCCACCCTTTATGATGTCATACAGGGCCATACTCGATACAAAAACTTTCCGAAACTGGTTTGAATCCTGAAGGAGTGTATTTGGCACAGAAATACTCCATCATACTCACTCGTTTTTTGACATTTTGTCCATGTTTATCATGAGAATCAACTCTTTAACAGTGTCAATTAGTCAGAATGCATGAACTAGCATTAAATTATACGCCCCCTTTAACTTTAATCACTTCAACCCGGATCTGTTTTCTTGAAAGCTGTTCTGCTACTGCTCGGATTGGATTTATTCAACTATAAAGGATGCAACAAAAAAAAAAAAAATCACTGGACCATGATGAGAGAGATTTAACAAGCTAACCAAGTTAAGTTAACGTAAAGTTTGAGGCCCTCGGCGTAACCCAATTAGAGCTGGAATAAGATTACCATGGCGCGGTCGCATTAGGATGCTAATAACGTTAGCATGAGAAAAACACTCTCAGCAATGTCTCAAACTGTGCTCAACAAGTCAAAGTCAGAGAAACATCAAAGTTGAGTCTTCAATGAAACGCCCGAGCGATATGATTTTCCTCGGGCATTGTATATGTGGTTAGAGGTAAAGTTTGAAGGTCAGCACAGTCACTGGAGCAGTGTGATATCTAGACTGGAGATAGGCCATTAAAACACGTCCTTTGGCAATGTAACCTTTACGGCTCCTGTGGAGGTGAGAAAAACATGCCGTTTCAAAAGAGTTTCCTGTGTCTGAGCTATGCGACGCTTCAAATCTTTCATTAGCAGTGGGATGAGTCTATTTAAGTAGTTTTGGTAAGTTTATGACGTGCGAGACGAGTGATTTTAATGCAGTTGCTGTCAGACGGTGAGAATATATATAGCAAGCACAGGCAGGCGAACATGACAGATTCAGCGCTCCGCAGACCCCGGGTGGAAAAGTGTGATATAGGTGTAAAATAAGACTATTTTTAGTTGTGGAGAAGGGAAGTCTGTGAGCTGAAATCTGCTGCTTTTGACTGAAAAGGTTAAATACAGAAATAGATGTCTCAGATCTTCTGAAGCACACTTTGATGTTTTTCATGCGTTGGAGGAAGTTTGGGGCCGGTAAGATGGTTCGGAAAAGTCTCGTCTTTTAAAAATACAGTACAACAGTAGGGCTGTTTTTATTATTATTTATTTATTTATTTTTTTGTGCCTTAATTGTCTAATTTATTGCCTTTTTGGTTTGTATTATGTGCACCTGTGTATACAAAAAACATCTGTTAAAATAAAATTTACAACAAAAAAAACAGTAGGGCTGTGTATCGCCAACAATGTCACGATACGATACGCATCACGATATGGATCAATTTGGAATTAAATTTCTTTTGAGCAGAGTTTAGTAACAGTAATATCTGTTAATTGAATAAGCAGTGTTAGAATAGTTGTGATAACTGAAAAACTATTTTGTTTTTGTCATTAAAAAAACAATGAGTTAAATGAAATAAATAAATTTTCACAAAAAACAAAACATTGGAAAGGCTGGGTTCAATATTGATTATTTTGAATATATATCGGGTACAATACATGGCAAATTTTGGAATGTAAAACAAATCTAAAACAAATCTCTTAACTAATGCTGTAAACTATGGGAGTCAGTTGTACTATAATATTAAAGGTAAAAATTAACTGATTTGTACAAACACTTAAATTACATTGTCTTTTATAATAATAAAGTTATAATATTAACTTTACAAATTACATAATCATTTACATATTTTTTTAAATATAAACATTTAAATGGTGGCTGTCATAAAAACTTGCCAGATTAATTCAAACATGCATTAAATAGCCTACTGAAGAACATTAAAAATTACAATGAATATGGAATATGGTGCATATATTTAGCAAAATGCGCCTCTCTAGAGTCAATTTTTCTGGCTGACTAATGAGTTTATGGACACTGGATATGTATTTTTCTGAGGTAGCCTAAATGTGACATTACATGACATTGTTTACAAGCTGTTTTACTGACGCCTTTCCGCGTTTGAAACACTGATTGAGTGATTCCATGTGACATGATACGGATTTCTGTAAGTTGTACTCTATCTTTTAACACACGTTCAGATGTTCATTCATGTTTATTTCACGCTGTAACGATATTAAGTATTAAGGCGGAAGAAAAGATCCGTTCACGTGCGCAGCTTCTCTTGAGCTGAGCTGCGCCAAAGCGATCTCACGACACAGTGGCAAAACAGTATTTAATAATAATTTGAAATCTGAGACTTTGTTTTATATCAATAGCAACCAAGCACAAAGAGTATTGCTATTTAATGGATGTGAGGCGCTGCAATATTCCATTCATTCATTAAAGCTACACTGTGTGATATTTTCCCCCATCTAGCGGTGAAAAGGTATATGACTAGGGGTGCTCCGATTGATCGGCAACCGATCTCGATCGGTCGATGGATGATTGATCGGCGGTCTGCAAAAAGGTCGATCTCATGAACCGATCGCATGCTGACGACACATAAACCCGCACCTGCTGTGAGAGCGAGAGCACGATATGAAGCGACACCGTCTCATTCTCTTTCCAGCACGGGTAAAATAATTATAATGCTGAAGGTGAGGTACAATTCATATTTCTATATTAAATAACTTACGCAGTCATTTGAAAACGTTCTGTGGGACGTAAGTTCACAAACAGCGCGTGTGAATCACCGCGTGCGCGCTCTCTCTATCCCTTTCAAAATGCTCAAATGGCTTCACATCAGCGGATCGCATCTGCACTAAAATTGAGTTGCACAGTTGACACAGGATTTGCCACTTTGCACAATCGAGGCAGTGTCGCATCGTCACTAAAGTTTATCATTTGCATTTATTTTTAAGTCTTGCCAGTGTTCGAACCGCTCAGCACTCGCGCGCACGGTCTGGACACACACACACACACACACACAGGCCATCTCACAAAAAGCTTGCGAGTACAAATTGCGCTGAAATGGTGAAATCTACTAAATGACCGTCTTGACGAGTGTGCACGTAAACCCCGTCGTGACTCGCGAGTGAACGTTTGTGCAGCTGCATGTAACCGTATCCGTGTTCGCTCTTAAAGTGACAGCTGTCGAATAAACTGCTGCTGTCTCTGAGTTTCTCTTTGTCTTGTGTTGTTTGATGAACCTTTATGACACTCACTGCTCTTGAATGACTAACTTTTGCAACCTTAAGTGTAAGGATTAATCTAATTTAATTTATTCAGGGAAGACCAATATTAATTTACATTTGATTTATTATTAAATGTCTTAAGTATTTCTTACCTCAATACTAATGTTAGACCTACCTGAAATTTTTTTTAAAAAACAAAAATGCACCTCATGATCAAATATTTAGGTGAGATAATTATATACAATTATTATGTACATTTATTTGGGAAAGATGGCCTACAGTAGCCTTAACTTATCTCATTTTCTAAAATAAACACTTGGTGGTTCTTCAAGATCTTGACTTAATTTCTACAAATGGTGCAAACTCTGCAAGATTATATATAAAAGATTGCCATTCCCCTGCCATTCTGTGATCGACAGTGATCGGCAATCGGCAGATCATGATCTTGGTGATCGGTAATCAGTGATCGGCCCCAAAAATGCTGATCGGAGCATCTCTATATATGACCATCCAGTGAATTTTAGTTTCTGTTCCTCTCAATTCCGATTTCGTTTTAACTCCTACAGTGGCCGATTTAGTCCAAAATTAACATGGCTTCCAGTTTGACCTCGTCCACATTGGACACGGTGCCATCGAGTGTTAAAACGCCAAAGGCGAAGCTTGAATTTATGGGTATGTCCCTCTTTGGCTAATGTACTTTCAAGAGTGACGGGCATCATGGCGACCCGCATTCGAACCCTCACCCGTATGTATTTACAATGGCATATTATAAACTTACGAGAATACTTTATTACTTGAAAGAAGTAAATATACATTAATGAGCACATATATTTTTGAAAGAACTAAGTGTTTTTAGCTAAGAATAAACAAAAAAAGTTACACAGTGTAGCTTTAACTGAAAACCTCTTCTCCATTTTGAAAGTCTTGCACTCTTAATTACATTCAAAAGCACACATTATCGCATCATCCGGAGTTCATGATGATGTATCGTTGTATCCATATTCTGAGCACAGACCTAAAAAACAGTAATTGAGAAAATTATTATTATGTAAAGCAGCTGTTTTCTATGTGAATATATAGTAACGTGTAATTTATTCCTGTGAATTTATCATCATCATTACTCCAGTCTTCAGTGTCACATGATCCTTCAGAAATCACTCTCATATGAGGATTTGATGCTCAACAAACATTTATGATTATTATCAATGTTGAAAGCAACTACTGCAACATTATAAAATGTCTTTTCTGTCACTTTTGAACAATGTAATGCATTCTTGCTTTCATTTACCACACACACACACTAGGGATGCAACAATACAGTTAGTCCACGGTTCAATACATACCTCGGTTTTTGGTTCGGTTCGGTTCGGTTCTGATGGCTTGTCACATACATTTTTTGTTATTCTATTCTTAGGCGACAGGAGGTTAAAGGTTAAAGAGAAAAAAGACTATTTTTTTATTGCAATACTCTTTCTTTATTTAACTTAAAAGAATTGAAAAACCTTACTTAAACTTAAAACTTTACTTAAAAAAAAACCCTTGTACACATTCCTAGTGTATTGGATAATATAAAATAAATATATATAAAGATTTACACTGGCAGCTCAGAGCTGTACAGCAGCATTTAAGTATGAAATTGAATGAATGAATGTAAAAATAAAACACTACATAGACTTCACTATAAAATATACATTGATTCTTATTAAAGCTACTGTATTAGTTTTTCAGTCAAGAGCAGTGAGTGATTTTCTCTTTGTCTTTTGTTGTTGTATTAACATTAAAGGGATAGTTCGTTCAAAACTGAAAATTCTGTCATCGAGAAATGAATACAGGTTTGAAACAATATTAGAGTGAGTAAATAATGACACAATTTTACAGGTGAACTGTCCCTTTAAGGACCGCGTGTTCATTGGCTGCGCTGCTGTCAGTTTAAGACCTCTACACATCTAATATACAGACACGATTGCGACTTTACATTCACTTTAAACATATCCGACTGTGTTTATGTTAACCTTGTGTGTATTTGACAGTATTAACGCAGTAAGACGACTACTTAGTTCAGTATTCACGTGTTTGACAGGCTTTTAGTGCGCGCGCTCTGAAAAGCGCATGTTAAAACCGCGCACGCGAATGAAACCGGCAAGGCTTTAAAACGCATGCAAATAATGAGCTTTGGTGATTGTGAATAACTATAGTGTTCCGTGAGTATAACTCCACCACTAACGTGTGATGTGAATGTATGTCTCGTTGTTCAGGGATGGAGGCAATGATAGAATTTGTAGAAAAATAATTAATTAAATGCAAAACCGAAAAAAACGCAATTCACAAGCGCGTATTGAACCGTGAATGCCGTACCGAACGGTTCAATATTATATTGAGAATTGTGGCATCCCTAACACACACACACACACACACACACACACACACACACACACTGATGCTCGCCTCACTGTATGAGGACATGAATGCATGAACTTCATCAGCATTTTATCATTCATTTGATAAACACAGAAACTCAAAGTTCTTCAGGGCAACCCGTCAAAATAAAAGTTTGGTTTAACTTGAAGAAATTGTTACAATATATTGTAAATTTGCGATATTTTGATAATTCCGATATATTGCGCAGCCCTACTCCTTGTATTTCAAAACGCATAGAATAGTGCAAAAGTACGTGAATTGGGACACGTGTACCTTCAGTCTCATAATTAAAGATGCACCAAATTTCTGCACATTCATTTCTGCACCGTTCCCAACACCAAACATGTTTCCCAAACACTCCCCGCGTCTTCTTTTGGCTGGTCAGATCTTCGATAAAGATAAACACTGCAGTATTTACACTTTCACAAAGTCTACCAACAGATTATGTATAGTTCTTACCGTCCCCTAAAGAACGAAATCAACTGACCCTGTCTAAGTTCCTAAAATACCCTCCTGCTGTTATTGTGAATGATTCCTGACCATTATTAAAGAAACGTCTTTGTAATCTTTCATTAAAAGTTGCTGGATGATGTCCTCGAACTCCTCCTCTCAAACAATCCAATCAAGTACTGATGGATTCAATCATCCGACACGTTTGTCCTCATTAATCCTCCTTGGTCTGAAATGCACCAGCTTTCGGACTCTTTCTGCTGAGGAGTCTGGGTTCTGCTCTACTTCACTGACCTCCGTGTTGAAAGAGTCCAGCACTTCAACATCATGCAGATGTTCACACAATCTCGCAGCAACGGAAAGCCATTAAACAGACCGTATTTTCTCAATTCTCCTCCACTTTTAAGGCGCGGAGCCGTTTACAGGGTCCACTACTGGGACGTCTTCCAACAAAAACCTCTTCTCACATATCTGGATTCCCCAAAGGATGCAGCCGCGGCTTTGGCCGACGCAAATACCCAAAAAAACATTTCAACAGAAACCCGGGCCTCTCAACGCTCGACCCACAATAATCTCATCCAATCTGGGCAAAAGGGCTTCACAACTAGGAAGGGTGTTGAAACAACCTCCACAACAGAGTCTGGCTCCATCCCAAAGACTACGTTGGCAGTTTCTGTCGGCTGAAAGGTGATTTTAAAGGGTTAGTTCACCAAAAAAAAAAAAAAATCATATCCAGTGATTTACTCTCCCTCAAGTCATCCTAGGTGTAATAATATCCTGGCTCTTCCAAGCTTTGTAATGGCTATTTCTGTTTTGAAGTCCATAAAAGTGCATCTATCCATCATAAAAGTGCCTCCATCCATCATAAAAGAGCATCTGTCCATCATAAAAGTGCATCCATCCATCATAAAAGAGCATCTATCCATCATAAAAGAGCATCTGTTCATCATAAAAGAGCATCTATCCATCATAAAAGAGCATCTATCCATCATAAAAGAGCATCTATCCATCATAATAGTGCATCTGTCCATCATAAAAGAGCATCTATCCATCATAATAGTGCATCTATCCATCATAAAAGTGCATCTATCCATCATAAAAGAGCATCTATCCATCATAATAGTGCATCTATCCATCATAAAAGTGCATCTATCCATCATAAAAGTGCATCTATCCATCATAAAAGAGCATCTATCCATCATAATAGTGCATCTATCCATCATAAAAGTGCCTCCATCCATCATAAAAGAGCATCTGTCCATCATAAAAGTGCATCTATCCATCATAAAAGTGCATCTATCCATCATAAAAGAGCATCTATCCATCATAAAAGTGCATCTATCCATCATAAAAGAGCATCTATCCATCATAAAAGTGCATCTATCCATCATAAAAGTGCATCTATCCATCATAAAAGAGCATCCATCCATCATAAAAGTGCATCTGTCCATCATAAAAGTGCATCTATCCATCATAAAAGTGCATCTATCCATCATAAAAGAGCATCTATCCATCATAAAACTGCATATATCCATCATAAAAGAGCATCCATCCATCATAAAAGTGCCTCCATCCATCATAAAAGTGCATCTATCCATCATAAAAGTGCATCTATCCATCATAAAAGAGCATCTATCCATCATAAAACTGCATATATCCATCATAAAAGAGCATCTATTCATCATAAAAGTGCATCTATCCATCATAAAAGTGCATCTATTCATCATAAAAGTGCATCTATCCATCATAAAACTGCATCTATCCATCATAAAAGAGCATCTATTCATCATAAAAGTGCATCTATCCATCATAAAAGTGCATCTATTCATCATAAAAGAGCATCTATCCATCATAAAAGTGCATCTATCCATCATAAAAGAGCATCTATCCATCATAAAAGTGCATCTATCCATCATAAAAGTGCATCTATCCATCATAAAAGTGCATCTATCCATCATAAAAGTGCATCTATCCATCATAAAAGTGCTCCTATCCATCATAAAAGCGCATCCATCATCATAAAAGCGCATCTATCCATCATAAACGTGCATCTATCCATCATAAAAGTGCATCTATCCATCATAAAAGTGCATCTATCCATCATAATAGTGCATCTATCTATCATAAAAGAGCATCTATCCATCATAATAGTGCATCTATCTATCATAAAAGAGCATCTATCTATCATAAAAGAGCATCTATCCATCATAATAGTGCATCTATCCATCACAGAAACAGTCATTCACTGCCATTACAAAGCTGGGAAGAGACAGTATTATTAACATGACTCTGATTGTGTTTGTCTGAAAGAAGAAAGTCATACAGGATGGCTTGAGGGCGAGTAAATCATGGGCTAATTTTCATTTTCGGGTGAACTATCCCTTTAATTCAGCATCATGTGTACTCTGTACACTGAGGGCAATCCCACAATGCATTGTGAGTTGGCTTTTTAAATGTTAATTTCCTGACCAACAGTTAAAAGCTTCAGTGTTTAGCCTCTCAGAAGTCATCATGTTGTTTTCCATTCTGAACTTTCCGGAGTGACTCACGTATAATCGCAGTGTATTCATGCAAGGCTGTGGCAGAACCTGTGGCTGATTATTGTAAGTGGAGCATTGTCACGTAGCGCTGTCTTGTGTTATCGTTATGAGTGTGTGTGTGTGTGTGTGTGTGTGTGTGTGCGCATGGCTGACACGCGACAGGGTTTCTTTTTGAGGACAGGTGCCGTTAAACCGCACTGGCTTCCTGTGCGCTCCTGTTCCCTTTGAAACCGCAGTACAACCCATAACTGCTCAAAACAACATTGTTTGATTAACACTTCTCTCTCAATTACACATAAATGCATTCATACTCTCATTGCAATACAATCTTTATTGCAAATTAGCAGATCAGAAATCAGACCGGATGTCCAAATCAAGCCAACTTCTGGTCTCTTATCTTATAGGCTTATCTATTAAAATGACATTTATTCATTGTCCCCATTACAAATTAAAGGGTAACTTGTTTCCAATTTAAATCCACATCCTCAGTATATGATACATTACTGACTCCCGACTAACATGTAAGAGCAGTTGCTAATATTACATGTTAATTTGACAGTAATGCACTGAGCTTGAACTGATATGCAGATACAAAAAAAATATTTGAATAGGGAAAATGTTGTTTGCCACAATGTTAGTTTTCATACACCTTTAAACGTTTAGTTTTACAAATCATCACATTAAAATAACATTAAAATTGGATATTATTTAGAGCTTTGAAGTGCTGGAGAAAGTGTGAAGCTCTTGAAAAGTGCTTGAATTTCACTCTCAAAAGGTTGTACAACCCCTGAGATAATAATGTACTATTTCTACCACAATACCATGGTTACAGTTAGCGTTACTACATTAAATCCATGGTGAATGTTGGTGATTTGTGGATTTTTTTAAAGCAAAAACATTGTGCCTTCTATTGCACAATGTTTCTTCTGAACTCCACGTCAGCGGTGATATCTGTGGTTTATAACAGAGAACTCTGCGCCGAATTTGTAGTACCTTGTAACGAGTACCTGGATTTTAGTGCCAGTACCCAACGGCACATGGCCGAATTCAGTGTGTGTGTGTGTGTGTGTGTGTGAGAGAGAGAGTGTGAGTGCATGCGTGAGTCTGTGTGTGTGTGTGTGTGAGGTCATGAAGTGACTCTCAGAGCGGCACTGGAATAAGTTCATGCGTTCATGTCCTCATGGGATGGAAACACGACCGTCACGCGCGATTCAGACTGAGTGAGAGTGTGTGTGTGTGTGTGTGTGTGTGTGTGTGCGCTCTGTAGAACCGACGTAATTCGGCTGGTGCCCTTAAAAGTACAGAGTTCGGTACCCAACCCTACGCAATGAGAGGAAAAAAGGTCTCAAAATGCAACCATTTGGGCGCAATCTAGAGCCCTGTATCTACATCTACATAAATTATCATTTAAATTATCCAACTTTTATCCATAAACATCCTTTAGTATGAAATTTTCAAAGATTGACAAGCAGTTTTTTTAAAAGCAGTGTGTTTGTTCGTCAATCTTGTTCGTAAATATGCTAATTATTCACAGCATGCTGCTCTGAAAAAATCTGAGCAAATGCCCACGCAAATAACAAGTAGTAAAGTGTAGGGATACACGACATATAATCGGCCACAATAACGGTATCAGCCGATATATGATCATTTCTGACGTTATCGGCCCGATATATTAAAGCAGATAAACAGTGGATTATTTCCTTCAGATGTGCACGGTTCACCATGATGGGTTTGAATTGCTTGAAATATGATTGAAATCACTTCAAAAAATGAAATTACGGTTAAAGTCTGTGACCATTATAATTGGGTAATCCACTATAGGCTAATATGCTTTAGTTTTTATTTTCATTTTTAGTTCAGTGAATTAAAAAACAACATTATTAATACATGCCTACATTACATTCACTGTATTTGTTTATAGCCTTCTATATCAACATTGTTTTTTTTAGGACATCAATGGGCAGGATGTGAAAAAATTATTAAAATAAATAGATTTTTTTTTTTTTTTTATCCAAATAGAAAAACGTAGAAAATACAGCCCTATTAAGTATCCTGATATGCATAGTGTTATGCAGAAACCCCATTTAAAAGGCATATTAAAATGTTCACTGTATAATGAATATTTTTTGTGATTATTTAGTACCCTGTTAAAACAAGTTACATTACAGTACATAATTACCATAAAAAATGTAACAAAAATATAATAATCTGAAAAAAAGGTTAACAGTGATCAGAGAGCTTACAAATCAGTGAAGCATTGGAATCGGGATCAGTATCGGCCGATCACCATGACAAGAAATCGGCAGCAAAAATCCTGATCGGAGCATCCCTAGTAACAACATAAAACGTCTTCATAAAGACTTAAATATGTACATTTGGAATCCGAGGCATGTCTCAAATAAAATCTGCTACTTAAAGGGTTAGTTCACCCAAAAATGAAAATTCTGTCATTAATGACTTACCCTCATGTAGTTGGACACCCGTCAGACCTCCGTTCATCTTCAGACACAAATGAAGATATTTTAGTGTAAATCTGATGCTCTGAAAGGCCTCCATTGGCACAATGCACTTTACACTCTCAAGACCCTTAAAAGACACTAAAGACGTCGTTACAAAGTCCATCTCACTACAGCGGTTCTACAATAACTTTATGAATCGGCGAGAATAGTTTTTGTGCACAAAAAAACCCTAAATAACGACTTATATAGTGATGACGATTTCAAAACACGGCCTCATGCAGCTTCGAAGCGTTATGAATCAGTGAGTCGATTCATGATTCAGATCACGTGTCAAACTGCTGATATTTGGCGATTCAAACCGTTGATTCGACTCACTGATTCATAACGCTTCGAAGCTTCATGAGGCCGTGTTTTGAAATCGTCATCACTATATAAGTCGTTATTTAGGGTTTTTTTGCGCACAAAAACTATTCTCGCCGATTCATAAAGTTATTGTAGAGTCACTGTAGTGAGATGGACTTTGTAACGACGTCTTTAGTGTCTTTTAAGGGTCTTGAGAGTGTAAAGTGTCATTGAGCCAATGGAGGCCTTTCAGAGCATCAGATTTACACTAAAATATCTTCATTTGTGTCTGAAGATGAACGGAGGTCTGACGGGTGTCCAACGACATGAGGGGAAGTCATTAATGACAGAATTTTCATTTTTGGGTGAACTAACCCTTTAAGTGTGACTTTGTAGCATTTTTACTCAACCTTGTTTTTGTCTTTTCAGGGTTTACAGGTGAAGACGGACTATATTCCCTTGCTGCAGTCGCTGGCTTCATTCGGATGGAGACTCACTTGTGTTCTGCCTACACCCATCATCAAGACTAACAGGTAGAGACTCATTCCAGATCAAATCATTGCCTTAAAGTTCATTATTATTTAACGTCTAGGTTCGTTAGCATCATTACAGATGCTGAGAAGCACACTTTGAGAATGCACGGCATGGATACTATTTTCAACATACTAGGATTTGGAACATGCTAATCCTAATCTCACTACTATATAGTACATGAGATTAGGATCGTTGTGTATGCAAATTAGAGCGCATACGATTAATCGAAATCGTGATTTGGCTTATGTGCGATTATGAAAGCGCAAAGGCTGCGATTTTAATGAAATAAATAAATGCCCAGCGTGTCAGTGATCAGGAGTAAACGCAGCTCCGTCTGAAAGCACTGCGAGTTTGAGTCGATTATAATGTGCGTTTGAAAAAGCAACACATGTCAAACATCTTCATAAACTAATATGTTGTCCAACAAAATGCGTTTAATAACCCGTTTTAACTCACTTCATATCAGTCGAGTGTTTATGAGCTGATGTGGCGTCTCTTTACAGAATGAGGCCGACAATCCGCACTGCTTTATTATTATGAAAATAGCAGAGAAGGCTTGAAGAAATCTAATACACCATATCTTGATGCAGTCGTGTTTATTGTAGTCATATTTAATCAAAGCGTTTCTTTCCATCTTCTTTTTATTCAGCTCTGCTAACTTACACAGCGCTAGCTTCACAGTTCACACACACATTAGGGATTTCCTGACAGCTATTACTTCTCTGAGGAGTTTCTGCTCGAGGGCGCCCTCTGGCTCCCAGTATGAATGAAACTTTTTGGTAACAAATAATACTTCTCTCTAAATAAATTTAAATGACAATCCATATTTTTCTTCAATGTACAGGAGTTTTAATCCACACAGTGGATGCAAAAGAGGCTCATATTTCATTTTAAAGACAAACTTTAAGGGCGTTTTCACACCTGAAAGTCCGCACCAAGGTCCGAACCGAAGTTCATGTTTTGATACATTTTATACATTGGGTTAGTTTTGGTTTGGTTTTACATTGCAATTATACGAGCGCACTAAATAACTGCACATGACACACTTGTGTCCACTCGTCATCATCATGTGGGCGGCATCTGGACATTGATTGGTTTGTAAACGGACGTGCATCTGACGTCAAGAATTAATGAACGGACGCATATCGTTATTGAACAGTGCGCATTGCTAGACAATTTTTTATTCGTTACGTTTAAAAGTGGACATTTCAAGCTTTATATTCACATATTTCTCATGTTTGTGAGACGAGTAGCTGCTGAGTTTGGGTTTATTTGAGACTCGCTCCAGTTCATGTGTAAAGCATGTGATCGCTCCCGCGATTATTGTCTGCTATAGACTATTTGCTTCTTATTGATTAAATCCAGGCAATTATCTGATTAAACGTTGATTAACATTAAGATACAATTTATACAAAACGAAATGCACATTAAAGAAAGGCTTTCTAAGCAAAATCATACAAAATTTCTTTCAATATCATTTCTGACCTTCTGTCTTCTGACATATTGCGCATCTTTTCATAATCAGTGTAGCCTAGATGAAGTTTAAAAATAACATTATAATATTTAAACATAAACAGGAACATCCTGTATATGCTCTGAAAGTACGAACAATACAGAAAATGCTTTCACACTAGAAACGAACCGAACCTTTGTTCAGTTTGATCCGGACTGAGACGACCGCTTTTCGTCGGACCAAATTTCGTCTGTTTGAAAAGTCAGAAAATCCGGACCAAACAAGGTGTGTGTGAAAACGCCCTAAGAAATTGATATCACAGATAAAAAGCACAGATTTTTATAATAATATAATTTTTTTACAATAAATCCTTAGACCTTTCTAATGATTTTTAGTCATAGGCTGTCTGTTTTTTGGTAAAAAGTTTTCTGTAAACTATAAATATTATTATTATATTGTTATATTTATTCTTAAATACTCTTTTTGACTCCAGACTGAAGCTATATATATATATTAGGGATGCCACAATTCTCAATATAATATTGAACCGTTCGGTACGGCATTCTTGGTTCAATACGTGCTTGTGTATTGCGGTTTTTCGGTTTTGCATTGAATTAATTATTTTTCTATATGCATATGTTTTACATATGCACTGTTTTAACATACGCTTCTCCGAGCGCGCGCACTGAACGCCTGTCAAACACGTGATTACTGGACTAAGTCGTCTTACTGCGCTAATACTGTCAAATACACACAAGATTAACATAAACACAGTCATTATGTCTAAAGTGAAAGTAAAATCGCGCGTGTCTGTATATTAAATGCACAAAGGTCTTAAATTGACTGTAGCGCAGTAGTGAACACGCGGTCCTTAAAGGGACAGTTCACATCTAAAATGATGTCATTATTTACTCACTCTAATATTGTTGCAAACCTGTATTCATTTCTCGATGACAGAATTTTCATTTTTGAGTGAAATATCCCTTTAATGTTAATACAACAACAAAAGAAAATCACTCACTGCTAATACAGTACTAAATACAAAACTAATACAGTAGCTTTAATAAGAATCAATGTATATTTTATAGTGAAGTCTATGTAGTGTTTTATTTTTACATTCATTCATTCAATTTCATACTTAAATGCTGCTGTACAGCTCTGAGCTGCCAGTGTAAATCTTTATATATATTTATTGTATATTATCCAATACACTAGGAATGTGTACAAGGGTTTTTTTTAAGTAAAGTTTTAAGTTTAACTAAGGTTTTTCAATTCTTTTAAGTTAAATAAAGAAAGAGTATTGCAATAAAAAATTGTCTTTTTTCTCCTTAACCTCTTGCTGTTCCTGTCGCTTAAGAATAGAATAACAAAAAACTGATGTGACAAGCCATCAGAACCGAACCAAAAACCGTGGTTAAAAACCGAGGTATGTATTGAACCGTGGACTAACTGTATTGTTGCATCCCTAATATATATATATATATATATATATATATATATATATATATATATATATATATATATATATATATATATATATATATATATATATACTAGTGTCTGTAAATATTAAATTGCACACACACACACACTTGCTCGCTGTCTTTGTAGTCACTATATGAGGACACAAACGCATAAACCGTCACTTCATGAGAATTTACCATTTAATTTGAGAAAACTGTCATATCATAAACACAGACACTCAAAAGGTCTTCACGGCAACTTGTCAAAATAAAAGTTTGGTTACATTTTTTTTTAATTGACATAATATATTGGGCTACTGTTGTACAGTAGATTTAGCGCCGTCTCCACGCAATAATAATACATCTCTACTAATAATAATAATAATTATGCCTAGATGGTTGATTATTTTTCACTTGATCTTTTTTTATAAACAATGTTTACTTTTAAACAGCAAACAGCCTTTAAATGTTTACGTATTATTTATTTTTAATGATTATCATCATAAATAATAAACGTAATTTTTTTTTAAAATAGTTAAATAAATAAAAATAAAATAAAAAAAACATTTAGCTGTGGTACCGAAATTGGTACAGAGTACCGTAAAATTTTTATGGTATTGGTACCGACAACTGGAATTTTGGTACCATGACATTCCTACAACAAAGTGCAGAAAATTTTAATATGCAAATGATCTAGTGAAGCAACAGAAGTAACAGTCACCTTTACTCTTTCCTGATCGTTTCAAAGCAGCTTCACAGGGATAAACAGGAAAATAATGATTTATGATGCATAAATCATCATGAGCTCAGTTCTCATGCAATGGTATCAGTGCAGTCAAGCCAATAATAATACTGCTGAATATGAAGTGTGATATAATAATAATAATCTCCTGTGAGATGCTGTGGAGTGAAGGCAAGATTTCACAGCTGTCATTATCGCTCTCATGCAAAGAAAAAAAATGCATGTGAGAAATTGGCAGAATTTTAAGCGAGTTTGATTCGTGCATTAATAATCCTGCTCATGATGCTTAATGCACTGCGGTCATTTATATTCAGAACACTTTCCTCGGCAGGATGTTCATTTACAGTGGCAAGAAAACCATATTATAAAACATTACTTGTGGTACTCGAGACCGGTCTTAAAAACATTTTTTGAAGGTCTTGGTCTTAGGGATGCACCGATATGAAAATTCTTGGCCGAACATGGTTTTTCTATTTTGCCAATTTTTTCACCATTGCATAAATGTGCTTTTTTTTACTATTTTGTCTTTCTTTTAAAATAAATTACAAAACTACAATTTAAAAATATTTATTTAACACTGAACATTTTTAGCATTCCAGCAGACATTATACAAACAAAGCACAATATAACTTTAAAAAAAAAAAGTTTAATAAAAATATTTTTATTTGGCCATCTTATCTTAAAGGGTTAGTTCACCTAAAAATGAAAATTCTGTCATTAATTCCTCACCCTCATGTCGTTGGACACCCGTCAGACCTCCGTTCATCTTCAGACACAAATGAAGATATTTTAGTGTAAATCTGATGCTCTGAAAGGCCTCCATTGGCACAATGACACTTTACACTCTCAAGACCCTTAAAAGACACTAAAGACGTCGATACAAAGTCCATCTCACTACAGTGGTTCTACAATAACTTTATGAATCGGCGACAATAGTTTTTGTGCGCAAAAAAACCCTAAATAACGACTTACATAGTGATGACGATTTCAAAACATGGCATCATGAAGCTTCGAGGCGTCATGAATCAGTGAGTCGAATCATGATTCGGATCGCGTGTCAAACCGCCAAACTGCTGAAATTTGGCGATTCAAACTGCTGAATCGACTCACTGATTCATAACGCTTCGAAGCTTCATGAGGCCGTGTTTTGAAATCGTCATCACTATGTAAGTCGTTATTTAGGGTTTTTTTGCGCACAAAAACTATTCTCGCCGATTCATAAAGTTATTGTAGAGCCGCTGTAGTGAGATGGACTTTGTAACGACGTCTTTAGTGTCTTTTAAGGGTCTTGAGAGTGTAAAGTGCATTGAGCCAATGGAGGCCTTTCAGAGCATCAGATTTACACTAAAATATCTTCATTTGTGTCTGAAGATGAACGGAGGTCTGACGGGTGTCCAACGACATGAGGGTGAGGAATTAATGACAGAATTTTCATTTTTGGGTGAACTAACCCTTTAAGCCTATTATGGCTACAGGTATCATAATCAGATCAAATCAAATGTTGTTTGTTTGTTCGTTCATGAGAGGTTTTGCGAGCCTGTATAACTCAGCACTGAATAAAAACTCTGGCGGTTTGAGCAGTGAATGGAGTCTGACTAACTTTAAACACATTGGCCATTGCGTACAAGAGATCAACAACTGTCACGGCTGCAGAAACACGCTGTAAATGATACATTTGACGTTCTACAGACACAAATATGCACTGGAGCATTTGCCAATATATTATTACAGTATCAACTGAGGGTGCTCTTGCTTGCATTTGAGGGCGCTTAGACAATTCAGCAGAACAGGGTCTGCAAACGGCCATTTCTGCATCTTTCTCGGACACTTTAAAGCCTTTAAGCCTTGTTTACACTCGACGAAATATCAGTTAACCTATGTTTTTTTTCTTAAAATTTTGTGACTTTTTCTCATTTAGGGTCATGAACATGCATGCAAAGTTTCAACACGCTGATGTGTTTTGACATATACACACAAAAGTACTGTTACTTTCGTGATGTTCACGGGTCAATTTGACCCGCATATTTTAATGTTCGAAGGCTATTGTAGAGACCCAAAATAATAAAATGTCTTGGTTATATTTTGTTATTTTAGTTTTTTACTAACCTATGAAGCTTAAAAAAATAGCTTTTCCCCATTTTTTTCAATACAGAAATATTTTTTGTATGCCACAAATGGTAAAAATGAGTTATAATTTCGTTTTTCAATCTATCTGAAATACTATCTAACCTACATTGTTTTTCTTGAAATTGTGACATTTTCTCATTTCGGGTCATTAACATGCATGCAAAGTTTCAACATGCTGATGCGTTGTGAAATGTGCATATATCAAAATGTTATACACTCTTGCTGTTTGTGGGTCAATTTGACCCGTATAGGACAGCTGTTCAAAAGCAACTGTACAGACACAAAATACAAAACACTTTGTTGTATGTCAGAGCTCTTCAACTCTAGTCCTGAAGTGCCAGTGTCTTGCTGAGATTAACAACTTCATGAAGATAGCAAAGGCAGCGAAGGATACAAATATGCTGCCTTCAAAACTCGATCAGATGAAGGTCTCTCAGGCGAACATTAGATTCGGACGTGCCTTGGTGCCTTCCTGCCTTGAAATGTGTCCTCGGAAGGTATTATTTTCCAGGTTTTGGACGCAGCCGAAAGTATAAACGAGGCTTAAAGCTACACTGTGTAACTTTTTTAGTCTATTCTTAGCTAAAAACACTTAGTTCTTCTTTCAAAAATATATGTGCTCATTAATGTATATTTACTTCTTTCAAGTAATAAAGTATTCTCGTAAGTTTATAATATGCCATTGAAAATACATAAGGTAATGGGATCTAACGGTGGTCGCCATGTTGCCCCTCCATCTTGAAAGTACATTAGCCAAAGAGGGACATATCCGTAAATTCAAGCTTCGCCTTTCGCGTTTTAACCGGTTTTAATCCTCGATGGCACTGTACAAAATTCTCTGCCTCGCGCATGTGCGCGTCAACTTGTTCAGACTTGTCTGGTGCATGCGCAGAGAGTTTTCATCTCAGCAGCTCCAGTAACAGAGTTATACAGAGTTTTCCTGGCTTGTTTATTCCTCAAAAGTCTGTTTTTCCTTGTGTGGTATTTCTGTGCGTTAATAACTCCGTAAGTAATAATAGTTATTGTCATTATAGATGTGTTTCAGAGTGTGTCATCGCGTAAATCAGTTGATGTCACCTCAGAAGTATTTTTGTGTCAACACACAATAGCGTAATGCTCACCTATTTGAATAATCATTCAGTTATTTTGTTATCAACAATGTTTATTCGTTTTTAGAAAATATTTGTTTGTAATGTATGTTGATGGAAATATGTATCAGGTCTGATCGGCATATTAACAATTGTTATACAGAGCGCACTGCAGTGCTAACGGCGGCACACACACTTTTGTAACCGGACACCGCTTGTTAGCAGCGGCAGTTCCGCTCCTTTTAATGCAGCTGCATTTAGCGCCTATATATGGTACAATAAGCTCTGGTTTACGGTTACATTAAACAAATGTAACTTATAAGTATAGTTATACAGTTCTTAACAGTGTGTATATTTACCATCCTTATTTGTTCTCTCACAGAAACCACATTTATGTACATATCCACACAAACCTGTTTATGCCTTGCAATTGGATGACTGAATAAACATTACTATCATCAAAGTTCACTCTGGATTAGCTGCAGTTCTTTCTAGCCGAATAATTAGGCCAGTTGAGTTCCAACCATCCCACTGCGCACAGAATATCCCACAGGCACCGTGTCGAATGTGGACGAGGTCGAACTGGAAGCCATGTTAATCTTGGACTAAATCGGCCACCGTAGGAGTTAAAACGAAATCGGAATTGAGAGGAACAGAAACTAAAATTCACTGGATGGTCATATACAAGTTCACCACTAGATGGGGGAAAATATCACACAGTGTAGCTTTAAAGCTTCCACACTTCCGACATGTGCTGCATTTAGAAGTGTGCGCGCCTCTCTCTCTCACACGCACCGGTCGTTATATTTGATCGCGTCATAAAAAACCTCATTGTTCGGTCAAATTTCGGGTCTTTTCACTTATTCGAACACTGAAAGTGCAATTTTTGCTATTTTCGGCCGAACAATTTTAGTTGCCGAACATTCAGTGCATCCCTAGTTCAGGATGAAAACATCCACTAAATCATTTATTTTATTTTTTTTAATTTGCCTAAATCTATTAATCAACCTCAGTCCTGATCAAAACGACTAAATGTTTTTTTTTTTTTAGATGCAGTATTTTTATTCTTTAATTGCCAATGATTTTCAAAAACTGATTCAAAAGTGATTTGGGGGGGGGGGCACACAAAATTACTTATTTTCAATATCAAAAGTGATTGTGGGCTGGATTTTTACCTTTTATCACAGTCTTGGACATGTGGAAGTTTAGTAACAACATTGGCTTTGATGCATTGTTGGTTTTTGTGCAGGATCAGATTTTAATGTTGTTTTCTCGCTCATTTACTATTCGTGGCGGTTTTTGCCCCATTGACTTCCATTATAACCACATTTTTGGATTGCAAAGCCATGACACCATATAATCTTGCATTCTTGATTGTTGGTGGTTTTCCCTGTTTGGGAAGAGGTCAAATGTGTAATCACCAGGTGGCACCATTAACCCTTTAGATAGGCCTGTGCAAAAAAAAAGCTTTTATATGGAGTATAACTGCATATAAATGAGCGTTAAAATCAGATGCTGCACAAAACTAACAATCCATCAAAGCCAATGTTGTTAATAATCCAAGACTGTGATAAAGTCCACAATCACTTTTTAAATTGAAAATAAGTCATTTTGTGTGCGTTTTCCGCAAATCAGTGACATCATCTATGACCTTGGCAATTAAAGAGTAAAAATACTGGATTTTTAAAAAAACATTTAGTAGTTTTGATCAGGACTGAGGTTGATTAACAGATACAGCAGTTTAATTTAGTGGATGTTTTCATCCCGCACATAACGAAAGGCTAGTGAAATAGAACAATACACAAGGGTGAAGACTCTTAAAGCTGCACTATGTAACTTTTCCGTCCACTAGAGGTCGCCTATTCAAAACAAAGACGTAGTTTGATGACGCCATGTTTGATCGCAGAATCCTGGGACATGTGGTCTTCAGCTCACAGCCGGTGGGAAAGAATCGGGACAGGACTCGGGCAGAAATCATGTTGATGATGTGATTATTAACGTTACTGTAGTGAAGCAGAGCAGGACGAGTGTTGTGGAGCTGAGGAACCGCTGGAGCGATTGTTAATAAGATGAACGAACACACGCCTCGCGAGCAGCGGGACTTTTATTATGCCACAGTCGCCACTTCCGCTCATGAGTGTGAGGTAACGCAGCTCTGCTGATCATATTACACACATCTGAGTGTGTTGATGATGGGATGGCGTTACTCTGTGTGTTCTCTCAGCCGCTGCTATGACACTTGTTCACACTGCAGTGAGAGGAAAGCGTTTCTGCAGAATAAAACCGCGGATATGATGTCATCGACAGGCCACGCCCTCACACGTCCCGGTTCCTCGGGGAAAATAGCATCTCACCATTTACAAATAGTTGGAGACATTTGGGATATTGTAAGTACTAAACTAAAATATATAACACTGGCCTAGTGTTGTTTGGATATTTTACTGGAAAAATGTTACATAGTGCAGCTTTAAGACATTTTTAGACTTTTTAAGACCCTGGTTAGAGGTAGAAACCCCCACTACGGTGACTAGACGACCTCCAGATAAAACTGCTGTCGGTGTGAACAGGCTTTAGAGGTAGGAAACATCAATTGATCGATTGAGTTTGTGTAAACACCACATGGGGCGTTGTTTCCCACATCAAGTAAGAACAATTGTACATCCCACAGAGAGTAATGGAACATCCCAAACTCCAGCCGTGACAAAGTGCTCGGGGTGTAAAGACCTCTGCGGTCTCATCGAGTCGCCGTAATGAAATGTCAATACAAGCTTACGGATGATTCCTGGGATGGCAAGTGGAAGCTTCCGGCAACGTCGAGCTGAAGTTCACCATGTGATCTCCATCTGTCATGCGCTGGGACGATCCCACACTGGCCTTTCTCTCACGCGTCAGCCTTCTATCCGTCCCACAGCCCCTGCTGATTAATTACGGGCCTATTTTAAACTTTCACAAAAAGACACAACACACACCAACGTGGCTAATTAATCATAACACTGTCCTAGATACAACAGAACCGTCACTTTTCAGTGTCTTGGAAACGACTGGCCTTGTTTTCCTGGGGGGGGCGGAAAACAACATGGTAACATACGAGTAAAACTAGTGATGAAATGGTTACCGGTTTCACGATAAACCACAAATTTGTAGCTGAATACCATGAACAAAAATCAACAGGCTAGCAACTTTTGCCTTTGGTTTAAAAATACCACAGCAAAAAAAAAGCCTAATATACATTTCAAGCATTATTAAAGACAAGTAAACACTCGGTAATTAAAAAAAGAACAAATTAGCAATTGAACAAAGATTGAAATAAACATTTTCAGTATACATAAACTAATCAAATGTAAAATAACTGCACTTTATTAATAAAATATAGGCTATACATTACAAATATAGTTAAAAGTTATTCTGTCTAGAACAGCAAGTGACTTTTCTCGTCGTTTGTTGTTTGATTAACGTTATCATAGAAACGCATCAAGAAAATCTGCCGTCAACGACATAATGACTTGTTTACAAGAGTATTATGATATTTGTGTGTGTATTTGTCCATTCGCGTGCTGTGCAAAAAACACCAGGAAGAGAACTCTGTTCATTATCACGCATTATTTATTCACTATGAGAAGCCGTTCTGTGTGTGTGTGTGTGTGTGTGTGTGTGTGTGTGTGTGTGTGTGTGTGTGTGTGTGTGTGTGTGTGTCTGCAGCACAGGAAACAGCGTGTGTGTGTGTGCAGCGGTTAAAAATCAATTAAATGCGCTCACAATAACCGATAAGCGGAATCAAAACGCGCGTTTCTTATCGAATCACCGGTTAAGGGCAATTTGGAACCGGTTTTTGATACCCATCCCTACTCATGACTAGGGCTGTCAAAATTGCTCAAAAATGACGTTCGAATATTCCCTCTAAAAAAAGCACGAATATTCGAACTATTCGAACATCTGGTTGCGCATTTTATCAATGACGCGCATTACGTCAATAACAGGACAAATGAATACAAAGAGACTACTTATATAGGTGTTCTATTTAAGTTTAAACATATTTGACAACGTATTACCTACACAAAAACAAGTAAATCAACTAATGGCTAAAGACCGCAGACCTCACTCTCTCTCGCCTTCACGCTCTCTGCGCATAACGGTTTAAATGAACAAACACATTTTGAGGCTGATCAAGAGTTTTGTGCAAGCAATTTAAGGTCGCGACTCTTGTCCCAAATATAGCAGGCTTCATTCAGTGATTGAAACAAATATTAATATAAGTTTTACAGCATATTATTGAACGCTCCGAGCGAGCTGTGCTGTGGTAAACATGGAACTTTTCCTTGACATGAAACGGTAAATAATCAAACCAGTGGAAGCAGTGCATTTATCCTTCATTCATGCAATATCTATTCAGTCAGTTCCTCGGTTCCACTGCTTGACAGAACTCACTGAAGCCGCCTCATCCACGACACTGATCGCTCTCATGTCCATACAAATGAACAAAATTAATTTCTCCGTTATGGCCTCGCGTGTTGCAGACAGAGAGCTTGTGGCGGGCGATGCAAAGTAAGGCTGGTCCAGATGCTTATATTTACAAAATGAGCCTACAAAAGCATAAACAAGCCCGTTTCATAAAGAAAAGTTCACGAAACTAAGTGAAAACTCACTAAAGTGTTTAGTGAAATGAGGAAACATTTAGATATCATAAATTGAGTTGTATAAGTTAACGTTACATTTCTACATACATTTTGTTCTCATGTCGCAAGTTATATCAAGGTTTATTTTGATCTGTTTTACATGATTCTTTTGTAGTGTGGTTTTCGGTGAAGTGTACTAAAATAAATATCGTCACCTGTGTAACTTACATTAGCCACTTCTTCTCGACGCTTTTCCTGATGGTTTATAGAATAATTACTCCGAGTTGCCATCTGTCGTTTCAAAGAATAGCACAACGGCGAGTGCGTCAAATATAAACCATAGACCGTAAAAATATAAACACCTCGTCCGTTTGTGGATGAGCGCGCGCAGTCAGCGGAGGCTCGCGCTGCGGAGACAGGCCAAAGTACACAAGGCTTCAGGCGCGCTAGCGCCCACTTGCAAAGCAGACAGCCACGCCTCTACTACTGCGGGCGTTTTTTCCCCCACATTTTTTTATTTATTCGAATATTAATTTTCACCTTCGAAATTCATTTTTTAAAAACTATTCGAATATATATTCGAATTTAGAATATTCGTTGACAGCCCTACTCATGACCGGGAACAAACACACACACACACTCACCGCCTGCGGTTTCCACTCATGACCGGGAACACACACACACACACTTGCAGAACTCCGGAAACACAAACTGCATCCACTGTTCCCTTAACGCTGGGTTATTAGTGAAGCTGACCAAGGTGATCTTTCCCTCTCACACACACACACACACATACACTTCTTTAGTGACATTGTTGATCTCGTGTCTAAAAACACAACGCCAGCACCGCCGACAGCTCCCGTAACCCGAAAGAAGCTCAGTGATGGACGCGCTCTTGCTCTCGCTGATGTGTGTGATGTGTGTGTGTGTGTGTGTGTGTGTGTGTCCATATAAGGAATTCCACCCTTTATGATGTCACACAGGGCCATACTCGATAAAAACTTTCCGAAACGTGTTTGAATCCTGAAGGAGTGTATTTGGCACAGAAATACACACGCCCAACTCGTTTTTTGAAATGTTGTCCATGTTTATCATGAGAATCAACTCTTGAACAGTGTCAATAAGCCAGAATGCTTTAAATTGTTGTATTTTAACTGTGCATTCTAAAAATCTCAAAATAAACAAGTGTTTATGGAGCAGATAAAATGCCTATAATTCATAATTTTGACTCATCCTGTTCATAAAAATTATTTAGGCTCAATTTTGAACCTTTCCAGCACATTTTAACTATGATACAGATAACCGTGATTATTTTGCTATGAAAATTTCCATACCATTTAATTTCTAAAACTTACATAATATGGCACTAAAGTGATTCCCAGCAGACCCTAAAAATAACTCGAAAAGCACATTCCACGGATGAGAATCCATGAACCGCATTATTAGACCGTTTTCTAAGGCCGCACAATATATTAAAACTAGGGCTGACAAAAGATTAATCGCATCCAAAATAAAAGTTTGTGTTTACATAATATATGTGTGTGTACTCTGTTAATTATTATTTATATATAAATAAATACACACACATTCATGTATATATTTAAGAAATATTTGCATGTATATACTGTATATACATTTATATAATCTATAATATATATAAATATAAATGTTTTATATATAAAAATAAAAAAAAATCTTAAATATATACATGCTTGTGTGTGTATTTATATATAAATAATAATTAAGAGTACACACACATATATTATGTAAACACAAACTTTTATTTTGGATGCGATTAATCGGGATTAATCTTTTGACAGCCCTAATTAAAACCATACTATAGCATAGTGCTGTTGTGAATTCACAAAGGCTGCGATTCAATTAAATAAATATATATCCTGCGGCTGCGGGTTTCATATTTATTTACATGCGTGTAAATCATTTATAAAGCTACGCCAACAAAGGGGAATACATCAATATGTTTCTAAATATAGAAACTGTTCATCACGATTTCAAAATAAAAGTCTAAATGCTCGCTCTGAGTTTGCTTGTTTTGTTGTCCACATATTCTTGTTCAAGAAATTACTACAGCTGTAGTATTTCTAATGTAAAGAAGTTGCTAAATATTAAAAAAGATGGTGTCATTTGAATGAATGATGAATAATGAATGAATGATCCTTCATTAAATGATGTTCGGCCAATATTGAACAAGGATTTGATCTGCTGTAAAATGTAACAACAATCACCAGCGCCCTCTGCAGGCATTTGTTATAATACATGTACATAAGATGACTGTTTATAATGCATGTTATATTATGTATTTTAACGGTGTTGTTCTATAAAACCATAAGATTATTTGCTTTGATTTTTTTTATTATTGCCTCGTTGTTATAATATGTATTTTGAAGTCATTTTAATGGCCATTGTTTGCTTGGGTCTATTTTTATTACCACAAAAAATATCCGATTACTGGATTAATCATCAGAATAATCATTAGTGACAGCCCTAATATGAATCTGTGTCAGTCGCCAGTCTATAATATTTTTATAAATTCTAACTGCAATGTTGTGAGAACATGAACGTGAACAAACGTGAACAGAGCCTTGGCCATTTAAATATTCAAGTGCAAGAAGACGCTTTTTTTACACAACACCATTTTCAACTAAAAACGTCAGACATTTTATGCGTTTTGGCCGTTCATTTACACGACAATGGTGTTTTGGTGGCCTGTAAACGCAAACTTTTATTTCTGAAGGGTCATGTGACACTGAAGACTGGAGTAATGATGATAAATTCAGCTTTGAGCACAGGAATAAATTACACTTTACTATATATTCACATAGAAAACATCTGATTTAAATTGTAAAAATGTTTCACTATTTTTACTGTGTTTTTGATCAAATAAACATTTACGTTTATGAATTTCCATAATTATTTATTATGCAACGCGAGCAGTATTTCTGCACAAACGGTCATGTGGTCAATAAATCCCCTCTATATACAAGTATAATCTCTAGTCCTTCTCCAGTCATCACAAACAACAAAGTCATGTCCAAACAAACCATGGCACTTTTTTGAATGCAGATGAGTGTTATATTTGCACACACAGGGCGGCTTCTCATTGATATGCATCACACCGTACCGAATGCTAGTACATCCATTACATTCAGAAATGCTGAAGTTACCATTCAATTAAGCCCTTAATGATGGGGATTGTATAGGCGGCGTGTAAAGCGGAGACACAGAGTAGTTTGGATGCTGGCGAGACAGAAGACCAGAGCTGTAATTTCACCGTCCACTCGTTTACATTTTAATGGACTGAGGCTTGCAGGAATCCAGTCGCCTCTTTGATTTAAGCAGGAAGCCCTTGAGTAAATATACAGTTCCTTGACAAGCAAGAAAATGGGAAGTGGGAGGGGAAAATAAAAGACATTTGGTATTGATCGCCAGCTTATGCCAGAGATGCAGAGGCACATCTGATGTGAGAAAGATTGAGAGCGATTGAGAACATATCCCCGTCTTCTCTGAAGATTAAACGGCTTAACTGAACTGTGTTTTATCAACTTTTACACGCGTGTTTACCCCAAAAACACATGATGTGTAGCTTCCTTCGGTACATATAGTGGTGAGAGAGCCCTGACAAGACAGCAAGAAAGAGAGGATTTCACAAAACAGATATTTAGTTCATCCCTTTCAATGCCGGATGTTCCCACAGCGCTCACAGCTAAAAAATTTAAGAAGATCTCCAGGGGGGATTTCTTGCACCATCCAGCATTATCGGAGCTATAAATACCAGATAAGATGCTGAATAAACAAGCGCACTCTGATAAACATGGAGCTATGCAAAGTGTCACCAAACTGGAACAAACAACGTAAAGGGGTCCTTTAACCCCGTTTACAATATGTAAAATAAGTCTGTGATGTCCCCAGTGTGTGTGTGTGAAGCTTCAGCTCAAAATACCCCACTCATCATTGTTTATAGCATGTTCAAATTGCCGCTTTTTGAGGGTGAGCAAAAACGTGCCGCTTTTGTGTGTGTCCCTTTAAATGCAAATGAGCTGCTGCTCCCCGCCCCCCTTTCTAGAAGAGGGTGGAGCTTTAAGAGCTCATGTTAGCAGCTCTGATTACCTCACACACACACACACACACACACACTGAAAACTGTTCAGCCTTTTGTGTTCGAACCGGAGTCGGACAATGATGGAGAGACTCAAGAAGAAGAGACGACATGTAGAATGAGACAGGACGTTTCTGAAAGGGATAGTTGATGAAGTTATGAGTTAATGTTCTGCATATTCTGTGACGATGATCTATAAAGCGCTGGTGTGGGGTAAGTTGAGCCAGAGAATATCTGCTGATGAAGAGAGAGCAGAAATGTAAAATAAATGAATTCATTAATGAATAATTAAATAAATGAATAAATATACAAATATGTAAATTAATAAATAAAAAATAGATAAGTAAATGTAATAGAAAAATAAACAACAGAATAAACGACTTGATAAAATAAAGTTTATTCATTTTTAATCAAATTACATTTTGTATTATCTTTCCCTTAATTTATTATTTTCTGGTTTTAAACATTTAAAAAAATATATTTTGGTAACAAGGACCGCCCTCCTCATTTCCATGTTGCACACGAAAAGTAAAAATAAATGAATCAATAAATAAATAAATTTAAAAATAAATACTTGTGAGAATAAATAAATATAAAAATAAATGAATGCATAAATATATAAATATTAAAAATAATTAACAAATAAAAATCAAAGTTAAAAATATATATTTTTAAATGTATAAAAGCAGAAAATAATAAATT